>JAODAL010000491.1:0-305483 GCA_025379985.1 Phyllomedusa bahiana
TTTCTAATTTGCGGTTAGGGGGCATGGTTACGGGCGTTTTTGGCGGATTCCAAATACTGAATCCACTGGAAATGCGATCAAAAACCAGTGATGTGTAGACATAGCCTAAGAGATGATAAAAGTCCTGCTTACCCCTCCCACATACAGTGACTGACGGCTTGTGTATGCAGAGTTATTTGTCAGTCACTCATGAGGGCAGGGTAAGCAGTACTTTCAGTTCCACTGTAACAGATTTTCTCTGGTTTTTACTCCGATATCCTGCTTTAACTCATATAATCTCATATATCACAGCTCAGCTTCTTTTATCACATTCTGGGCAGCGTAAACCCCCTGACACGTTCCCTTTAAGGGCATATATATACATACAGTGGGGAAGTGCAAGTTCTCCCACTAAAAAAGATGAGAGAGACCTGTAATTGACAACATAGGTAGACCTCAACTATGAGAGACAAAATGAGAAAACAAATCCAAAAAAATCACATTGTCTGATTTGCAAAGAATTTATTTGCAAATTATGGTGAAAAATAAGTATTTGGTCACCTACAAACAAGCAAGATTTCTGGCTCTCACAGACCTGTAACTTCTTCTTTAAGAGGCCCCCCTTTTCCCCCCACTCATTACCTTTTAGTAAGGCCCTGTTTGAACTTGTTATCAGTATAAAAGACACCTGTTATCAGTATAGAAACATCATGATAAGGCTAGGTTCACACAGTGTATTTGCAGGGCGTAATTACGCCCCGCAACTACGCCGCGGGGGCGGGGCGGGAGCGGGGGAGTGAGCGCTGGTAATTCACATGTCACTTATCTCCCCACCCGGCGGATTCGCCGAGCAGGGAGAGGAGACGTAATCCATAGTTCTCTATGAGAAAATGTGGATTACCGTAATGAATGGGCCGTTTTCAGCCCGTAATTTGCGCACTTTGGTGCGTAATTACGGACTGAAATACGGCCCATTTTAAGCCGTGTGAAAATGGCCTAAGGAACAATGATCAACACTTCCCTGAGCAGATGACAAATATCAGCATGACAATAAACAACAGCAATATTACATTTGCTGAGTTGTATAGTAGACATTTTTTTATCTGTATTGTTTTAGGTATATGGGCCTATATTTTAGGCACAAGTTTGACATTTAAGGGAGATTTTTAAATGTTTTTAACATGTGGTGTCTTTTGTATTGAATAAAGATTTTGTAATTTGTGGCTCACATAATTTCTTGGTATCTTTTTTTTCTGGGTTCTTATATGTTGGAAAAGTGCATGACGACCAAGGTCACGGAGTGATGGTAGCATCTTATATTTTAATATAGAGCAGTGAATCTGTGAATTCCTGATAAATCAATGAAATGTAGCTCCCGAGCACCAGCAGCTTCTCATCAGAAGACACTCCTATTTAGTTGTTGACTTCCATAGTCGGCCTGGACATCTCTGTGAGATAGTTGCAGTTCCATCTTTGTTCAAATTTTGGATCACCTTTGATACAGTATTCTGAGTGATAAGTAAAGCTTTTCTGATCTTCTTGTAGCCTTAACTCTTCTTGATAAAGAAATTATTTTCTTTCTCAAGTTTTGGGACGTTTGTCTTCCATGTAGTGCCATTGCTGACAACATGAAATGGGAAGATATTTTCTTTGTCAAGTAATGCCCTTTTATCATCAACTAGCAGCTGGACACCTGTTTAATGAATACTTAGGGTATGTTCACACAGCTTATAGCTTATATAGTACGCGCCGCAATATCCCATGTGGTTTGGAACCACGCGGTAATCAATGGGGCCGGCCCCATTGACCTAAAAAGTCAGTGGCGCGTAAGCGCTGCAAACAATTGACATGTCAACTCTCCTACCACGCGTACAGTACAATTCATAGCTATGAATTACCGTAATTGCGGCACGCATTTCGCCGCGTATAAAGCACAATACGTAGCGAAATGTGCGCACAATTACGCGCAAAAAATTAGCCGTGTGAACATACCCTTAGACTTGTTTGTATTTTAATTTTTTGTTAATTAGAATTTTTTAGGCTAAGCTTTAGCTCTGCTCCCAAAACTTTCGTTAGGGTATACTCATTTTTGCGACATAGTCTTGAATTTGTTCGGAATAATACTTTTTTGGGTGTGCAAATTAACAAATCTTGTTTGCAATCAATTATCCACAATTGTGGGAGTATTTTGTAGTATGGTATCCCATAGAAAATGTTGATTCTGAAAGGAAACTAAAGGTTTTCTGACCAATCTGTTGGGGGTATACTCATTTATACTGAACACTGTATATCTATCGATCAATAGATAGATTTGAGACTCCAACAGGTGCTGTTTTATGGATGTACCATATGAATACACGTACAGCACCAGGAGGTCTCTGGCTCCATTATACAAAGTTGCAAGGACTTCATGTGCCTTCTTTCAATTTCATTCCATTCACATGACTGTAATAGCTACTAGAATTTTAACAATTCATTTGTGGGAGTTAAAGAGGCTCTTAGTTTTTCAAGTGTGCTGTGTTCTACTCAAACTGCATAATGCCTTATCATAGAGTCATGTTGTATTCTATTTCCAATATTAGTTTATATTTCTTCTTTTTCCTCAGCTGTCTTGTAATGGATAATATCACAATAGGGTTTCCGTTTATTTTCTTGCTGTATTCTAGTGTGAGGATAGTTGATGTCTGTACTCATAATCTGGATTGTATTGCATTGGTGGCACCAAGGCCTGTGTTTTTCTTTATAAGCTATGTTTAATTTTGCCGTTCTCACAATAGACTGTTTCTTATTTTATAGACTGTGTTCTATTACGACAATATTTTTGATAGTCTTTGTCACAGGTTGTGCCACAGTATTGTCTGTCATTATCTATAGGCTGTGTTCAGTTGTTGTGATGTCATAATAGTCAATGACTTTTTTTGCTTGCCTGTGCTGTCGTGATTTCACAGTAGACTTAATCCTCATTTATAGGCTGAGTCCTATCATGATGATGCCAAAGTGGTATTTATCTTAATTCTTAACCTGTGTTCTATTTTAATGATAGTAGTGTTTGTGTTTAATCATAGCCTGTGTTCTGCTCTATTTTGTCACAGTAACATTGTTCTTTATTCAAACACTGTGTTCTGTTGTAGCAGTGTCACAACATTGAGTTCTTTACTAAGCTTTCATGTTACTATAGTATTTATTTTTGTTCTTCTGTTCTTTTTTGTTGTGGTGATATCACAATAGGGATTCTCTTTGTTGGTAGTGTGTGTTTTATTATGATGTTATAATCACCCATCTCTTAAATTATGAGGTGTTCTACTTTGATGATGTCACAATAGTGTAATTCTTTATTATGAGGCAGTGTTCCATTTGATATTATAATAGCATCTTTCTTGATTTCACTACAATATGTGGTCTTTATCCATGGGGCATGTTTTATTGTTGTAATGCTACAAAACCTTTCTCAATGTTACAGTACTGTGTTTATTTCCAAGCTGTGTTTTATATTGCTATTATAACAATAACATTTGTCTTAATTGGTAGAACTATTTTGATAAAGCAATTGTTAATTTGTAGACTGTAATATATTGTGATACTAGTACTATAGACTAGGTCTTCATTTATAGGTTGTAATCTATTTTTATTATGTTACAGAGATGTTTGTCTTTATTCTTCGGTTGTGTTTTATTGTGATTATATTACAAAAAAAAGGCAAATAATATTAATATATAAGATTATAATACAATATATAATATTATATTACAAAAAGGCAATAAGAATTCTTTATGTAGTTGTAAATAGAAAATAACAAGATTTTATCCTCATTACAGAATTGATGTCCTGGCTATCCTATCATGTGTTGAGAACTTTCTGTGGTCGTTATGTACCAGTGTTCAAGAACTTGTAACAACACATAATCCCAACAACATGGTCTATAAAATACACAATCATTGTAACAGCCTACTTACAGCAATGATTGTATTATCGGCACCTCTGGAATACTTGATGCAGTAAGTATTCGTATTTGCGTGTTTGTGGTCATCCCCCTTCTAACATTCAATACCTTTTTACATATTGCTTTCCCCTGACATAAGTTTTGCTCCATAATTTTATTTTTTTTTTAAACTCTAGTCAAACTCAAAATAAAACTTCAGTGGTTCGTCTAATGTCATTTTTATCATAATGATAAATGACCGTTGAATCCTTCTATAACTAAAGCATGTTTAGGATAACTAAAGAATAAGGTCACTGTTGTCAATTGAGTTCAAAGGATAATGAGATAAAAAAATGCAACACAAAATAAATTTTAGAAAAGCAAAGTAACTTTACTGAATGTTATGTAAATAAAGAAAAATAATCAATCTGATGTGATAAATATATATAATATGAATCAAGCATTTGGAAGATAAGCAGTCACTTAGCTTTGGGCCATGTCTCTCTTGGGCCATGTTGTGCACCCCAATGCTCAAGATATTATTCCATTTCAATGATGGTAGCAAAATTAGACATCTGCACAACGCAAACCAAGTCTTAATACCGCCATGCATCTCTATGAAATAATAAACCAAGCTCTAAGAGATCTAAATAATATTATTTATAATAAGCATACATCTAATGCATAAGTCCTAAGATTGGTTAACCAGAAATGTGGCCTTGTGTCCAATCTTCTAGGCCGTATCTACAAATTGCCATCAGAAAGAATTGGAAATAGAAGAACCACCTTTTTTATCCATTCCATAAACAGTCTCTATTAATTGAAGGGGCAATCTGGGCTTTAAAAATGTTATGTCTAAAATATTGATATTGCATCAGCAGAGGTCTGACTTTCTGCAGCCCTTCTGATCAGCTGTTTAAAGAAGGCTTTGGGTGCTTGAGGGGAAGCACTCCAACCTCTTCCTTGTTCACACGTGCTCACACTAGCACACATGGTACTTTTTGTATTAGGCTGAGCTAAATATTGTAACTATGTCTTATTCACTTAAATAGGAAAAATGGAAAATGCTTAGCATAGCCACAACAAAAATCTGTGACTCCTTCAAGCTGATTGGTGGGGGTGCCAAGAATTGGAGCTGAGGATAGGCCATTAGTGTTAAAGCCCTCACAACGCTTTTAACTCCTTTGTGAAATTTGATGTATGTTTATGTCATAGTCCGGAAGGGGTTAGTGCAAAATGATGTGGATTTTAACATAATGGCTATTTCCATCGCAATCAATGCTGGAAACCAACAGTACATTACAGCTCGCATTCTGAGGCATAAGGCGAGACCGGAATTTACTGATTAACCCCTTAGATGCCGCAGTCAAATCTGACCGCAGCCGCTAAAGACAGGCCAGAGGGAGCTCCCTCTGTCTCCATTAGCACCCAGCGATTGCTGCGCCCCGCAATGTTCATCTTGATAACCTGGTATCCTACCACAGGCTACTGGGCTGTCTCTGATGTCACCATGCCTAGAGGACACAGCCAAGCATGGGGACTGTAATTTTTGAACTTTGAAAATGGCCAATTTTTTCTAAATTGTGATCTTTTTCACAAGTAAACAAGGATTGGATGGACCAAAATTTCTTACTAACTTAAAGTACAATGCGTCAAGAGAAAACAGTCTCTGAATCACTTGGATAGGTAAAAGTATCAAAAAGTTATTCTCACATAAAGTGACACATGTCAGATTTCAAAAATGGAATGGTCAAAAGTGGCTGCTTACTTAAGGGATTAACAAAGAAGTATACTTCACATTCAGAGTACAAACTTTTCATCTGTCAAATGCTGATATAATGCTGACACTTGACATAACTGCATCTTATCAAGCATTAGGCTCTGTGAATTACGTACTATTTCTTAGCATACATTCCTAAACTTATAGTTTAAGATATATCAATAGTATTGCAAGTTCTATAAATGTGTACGTTTGAACATTTTTTTAAATATTGCACGCATCATAGTTAGTGTTGAGCGATTACGTTGGCCATCGATATCGGTCGATGGTCGATAGTCGACCATCATCGACAAGATATTCTATAGTTGATGGTATATTATGATCGATGACCATAAAGTCTATGGGAGAGCAACAACACCTTCATTCTTACACCCAAACAGGGCTGGAGAAGCTGAAATTAAAATCCACAACAGTCAAATGGATACGTGCTACATCTTAGGCAACACACTTAGGTTATAAAAGCCACAGAAAAAAAATCACAGACCATTCACTATCCCTGTCTTGTATCACAGCATGACTCTTAAACCTGCATCACCCACAAAATTAAAAAGTCCAGAAGGCAGTATAATTTGAACCATCATTTTACTTGAACTGGACATTGAATATCCCTGTTCTGGAACCAGCCATGGCCCCAAACCCGCATGACCCCCAGATTTAAAAAAATGCCGGAAAAAGGAGTCTTTCAACCACCATTTTAGTTTTAAATGACATTGACTATCCCGTCCTGGACCACAGCATGACCCCAAACCTGTAAAGACCCCAATTAAAAAGTGCCGAAAAAAGGAGTCTTTCAACCACCATTTTAGTTTCACTGGACTTAGACTATCCTGTCCTGGGCCACAGCATGAGCCCCAAACCTGCATGACCCCAATTAAAAAGTGCCGGAAAAAGGAGTCTTTCACCACCATTTTAGTTTCACTGGACATAGACTATCCCCTGTCCTGGGCCAGAGCATGACCCCAAACCCCGCATGACCCACAGATTAAAAAGTGCCCGGAAATAGATCTTTCAACCACCATTTTAGTTTCACTGGACATTGACTATACCTGTCCTGGGCCAAGCATGAGCCCCAAACCTGCATGACCCCCAGCTTTAAAAAGTGGCCGGAAAAAGGAGTCTTTCAACCCACCATTTTAGTTTAAACTGGAATATTCGTCCCGTCCCGGTAAAGGGTTGCCCCCCCCGTATGATGCGGAAAAACCCAAATTTCTTCACTTGGAAATACTGGTGGGTTTAAGCTCTGTTCCCCAGGGCCCTTTTTCTTGGCATTTTTTTTCTCATTTACTCAACTGCTGGGGGGAAATTGCTCTGTACTTTTTTCTCTGTCCGTGCTCCCCTATCCATTTCCCCAAAACCTACATCTGGTCAGTTTTCCCCGTACCCCCCCTTTTTACAATTCGAGGGTTTTTTTTTCCCCTATTTTGTACTCAAGTTTTTTAGTATTTAATTCAGAAAAACATTTTTTAAAAAAAAGGATGGAATCCCAACCCTGTTTTTTTTTTTTTTTTTTAATTGTATTAAATGGGTTTTTCCAAATACAGGGGTTGCTAGCTTGTTAAAGATATGCTGCGGGTTTCATTAAACTGAAAACAGATTTGCGACGCGTTCATTTTGAGATTCACAGGGGCCCGACCCAGCGATGACACCTGACGGTCCGCAATGACGATCCCGGCATGCGTTTGCCCCACTGGAAAAGGGGCCCTTCCTCGTCCTCTACCTCCATGTCCTACCCCCCTTTTGCCCCCTTACCACCTGAATTTCGCTCCTGTTTAGAAATATAAAAATTTGAGAGGTATGGAAGAGGTTTTTTGGAAAATCTCTTTTTAAAAGACGGCAAATCAAGCATTCTCAAATCCCCCAAATCAAAAAAAAATTGGTGGATTTTAAAATTAACTGCAAAAAATTGATTTAACAAAGCTTGACTGACCAAAAGTGAAAAAAAAACCTTCTGAATGTAAACGGAATTAAAAGGTATTTTTGGCACCTTTTCAATTCACCTGTGGTGACTAAAAAAATTGCTATATTCAAATTTAACTGCAAAGTAGTTTTCTATAACAAAGCGGCCTGCGCCAAAGTGAAAAAAACTATCAAAAAGATTGGATAATAAAAGGGATTTTGGACCTTTAAATTCCCTGGGGTGACTACAAAATTGCTGTATTCACTTTTAAAGTGCAAGGTCCCTCAAGAACAAAGCGTATCACCAAAGTCAAAAAAAACTACTTTAATGAATTCAAAAATAAAAGGTTTTTTTTGGCCCCTATCAATTACCTTGGTGACTACAAAATTGCAGTATTCACATTTAAGGCAAGGTGCCTCAATAAAAAAAACTGAAAAACCCAAAGTGAAAAAACACTATCGGGTAATTATTGGATAAAAAAAGGTATTTTTTGGCACCTAAAATTAACTGTGGAACTACACAATTGCGGTTTTCAAATTTTACTAAAAAGGGGGGCCTTATCAACAAATTGGGACTGGGAAAAAAGTGCAAAAAACTGTACTGTAATTATTATAAAAAAAAGGTTTTTTTGGGCACCTTCAATTCCCCCTTGGTGACTACAAAATTCTGTATTCACTTTAAGTGCAAGGTGCCTAAATGAACAAAGCGTGTGGGGCAAGTAAAAAAAACACTATTAAAAATGTTTTTCGATAATTTTACAAGGTATTTTTGGCACCTATAAACCCTGTCTGATACAAAATGCTGGTTTCTTTTTTAACTGCAAGGTGGTTTTAAAAAAACAAAGCTGGAATGGACAAAATTGAAAAAGAACCCTTCTGAAATTATATGAAAATTTTAAAAAGTGGGTTTTGCACCTAACAAAGAGACCTGCAGTTACTAAAAAAGATTTTAAAACCAATATAAGTTCGGGCTCCCCAATTCCAAAAAATATTTCAAAAGAAAACTTTAAAAATAAAGCTATTCAGTGCAAAGTCTAACTAATCTTGGGGAACTTTATCCAGTATCTTTATAGACTTTTCTGGGTTTTCCCCCCCTCGCCCGTATTTACAGCGGGGAATGCCCTTTAAAATTTTTCTACCTAACTACATAAAAAATTCCAATCCTGATTAATTTAAAAGGGTCACAGCTAACTTTGAGCTTTCTCTGTGAAGAAAATTTAAAAAATTTTCGCGACGGTTGGGCACAGGCAGAGCGCACACCAAATGCTATGAAAGCTGAGAGACCCTGCAGAACAGGAAAAGGGGGTTTATGTAAAACGAGGGCATGTATTTTTTCCCGCCAAACGCAACCCTACACATCCAGTCAGACGTCGCAAAAAATCCACCCGCCTATTCGTAAGCTATTTGTGACCGCCAAAATGACGGAAGCCCGAAAAAAGGGGCGACTTAAAAGATAGCCAAGATTTTAAAATAAATTATGCTGATCAAAAATTTTTGATCAAAAATAAAAACTGTGCCCCATTTTAAAATTTTTCGATAATAATCGCTCAAAATAAAATTTTTAAATTTTTAGAGCTCATTTGTTATATTAGAAGCATTGTTCTTCCTTATTCCTTTTATTGGTCGACATCAGTTTGCATCATAAAATCGAACTTCTTTACTAAATGTATCACATTGAATGACTTCTTTTACCCACACTACTTTTTGGAGACATTTTCCAATAAAGTCAAGGTGGTAGTAAAAAGTATCTGAAACATAACAATTTTTGCACAATTCTGGAGCATTTTTTATATGCTTTCTTCCTGTAGCATACATGTTCAGCAGACTGCAGATGTGGAAAACTAAGAAAAGATGCTTTTCTGCCAGAATGACGAGGCGTCAATAGTAACATATACTTTTAGCTGTGAGATGTTCATTATGATAAAAAAATAATCCCTCACAATACAATTACCTGCAATTCTCTATAAATATCTGACTTCATAGTACCCTTCCTTGACCATCATAAAGTGATCATCTATTGTGGCCTGTAGACTTTTTTTTTTTTACGTCTGTAAATTATGTGGCTATTATTAAACTGGTGTATGAAATAGTGTTTAATATTTTAAATATATTACCACTTGTTTTTTTTAGACAAGAATTCACAGTTTTTAGTTAACAGCTGTCAGAAAACTAATACATATCAATTATGAAATAAAAAAAATTAATACAGGTCACAGAATGCCCAATAAATGTAATTTTTATTAGCAACCGTAAACATTTACATAGTTAAATTATCGATTTACATAAGATTAGTGTCACGTACACATTTTCCCAGTATTTGATATTGATGCAAGTAGTAGAGGATAATCAGTTTTCACTTTGCTTACAAACTAAGCATCATTTACACCACAACACAGTCCATAGAGCCCAGATATGCAACTTACTGCTAGCACCTACTAAACATTGGGCCTATAAGTACCCAGCAAGTACGCACAGGTACAGGATATTTAAAGCAACCTCGTGGAACATGAAGGAGAATCCCACAAATAGGGGATAACTCCCGCACTACCGGGACAGGTGGCATATCTTCCGCAATCAGCTGGTTGCCGGAGGTTCTTTACATACAAGTGGCATTAGTCCGCATCATGAGAAGCTGCCTGATGCCACTGAGTGCTGAGGACAGGTGGCAGCAGGACCATGTATAAAAACTGAAGATTAAACTACCCCCCACAGTCTGTGCCACCGCATGTCAGCTCTTACTCTGTAAGCAGGGCGGCAGTGACAGCGGCAGAGATGGTAGGGACGCAGATGTGGAGGTGTTGTGACTTCCCCAATATTGGCGGAAGTGGTTTCAGACCTGAGCGACGGCGGGTAAGCTGCAATGTGATGTGCCCGCCACCGTTTCTGTGAGCAGCCGAGGTCAGATACTGCTGTCAGCTTAGTGTCTGTGTATTACTGAGGAGACTATCCAGTGTTCAGGAAAGCTGGGTGATGACCATCCTTCACACTGCTTTCCTGGATTCTGGATATGGTATTTAGCCTATGTATGTGTAATGGGTCTGTTTATTTACAGGTACTCATTTGGACTACGTCGGATAACCTTGGATCTCTTTTTTTCAAATAAAATGGGTAAAGAGGGCTGGTGTTGAGAGTGTTTATTTAAATAAAAGTTTTTTTGTTGCAATTTGTGTTTGTGTTTTTTTCATATATAATTCCAGTGATAGTAAAGGAGGTGTCTGACAGATGGCTCGGGCTTGGTGGTCAGCCAGCAGAGTTCCTTGTTGCCCAAGGCTGACACTAACCCCATGTCACTATTACCTCAGTACCCAAAGAACCAGGGATACTGGGAAGAGCCAGTAACCGTCAGAAGCGAACCCTCTAATGTGATGGTCTGCTTCTGGGCAGCTGCAGGCTGGTATTTTTAGAATGGGAAGGGACCAGTATTGATGGACCTTCCAATTCTGTATGATCAGGCTGCAGCTGTCGGTTTTACCTTGGCTGGTTATGGAAAATGGGGGGTACCTCACATTGTTTTCTTTCTGAAAATGTATTTATTTAATGAGAATCTAAACCTGAGCACCCACTGTAATGATTACAGGAGTTGCCCACTTTAGGATTCTCAATAAATAAATAATTTTTGAAAAAAATAAATGAAGTGGGGTCCCAACCATTTTCCATAACCAGCCAAAGTAAAACTGGCAGCTGAAATCTGATACTATTAGAATTGGAAGGTCCATTAACACTGTTCCCTTCCCCATACCAGCCTGCAGCCTCCCCAGAATCGGGCCATCACATTAGAGGGTCTGATTTTGACGGTAACTTGGCTCTGCCCAGTCCCCCTGGTGCATTAGGTATTGGGATAATAGTGACATGGGGTTAGTGACAGCCTTGGGGTGACAAAAAATACTGCAGGCTGACACCAAGCCCAAACGCTAGTAATGAAGAGCCATCTGTCAGATACCTCCATTACTAAAACTGAAATTAAATGAAAAAAGACACAAATTGCACAAAAAACTTTTTTATTTAAATAAACACTCCCTGGCTACAGCTCTCTTTCACCATTTTTTTTAAAGAAATCAAACCAATGTTGGTCTGACATAATCCAATGAGTGCATCATAGTCCAAAGGGAAAAGCTGTATAAATATAGGAACATTAAAAAAAATTACAGTACTAAACTCTTATCTCCTGTACCCCCGAAGGTCATGCCTGCGGCTGATATTCTAGGGGTGCAGAGTACGGAGTTCAACCTGTACAATATGATTCTGGGTGGTACAGAGCATAGCCCCTGCACAATCTCCCGGGAAATGGTCCTATGCTCCCCCAAGGAGATTGTAAACTGTGCTCTGTACTCCTCTCTCTCAGAAGACACAGCAGGGAGTGACATCACAATCCCAGCTAGGGCTGCTATAGCAGAGAGAGGTGATGGGTAACCAGAGAAGCTTGTGTACACAAGCAGGAGATAAGAATGCTCTAACTCTGATATGAAGCAAAATCAGAACAGTGATTTATTTGGTAATAGTCTTTATTTACTTTTGCCTTCATGTGTAAAGCTAATCAAATGGTGAGAATATCCCTTTAATAAAAGTACATTAGAAAAGTGTGCAATTTTGGGATACACATTATTTAGAAAATGTTTCTTACTGCTGAAAAACCCCTTTAGGGCATGTCCCCATGGCACGGGTTTGTGCCGTTTTTTTTTTGACGGTTTGCGGTTTTACAGATCGTCTGAAAAACCGGCTGTAAACGAACACAGTGGGCCTCTATGGAAGACCCATGCAACCGTCCCCACTAACCGCTGGCCGCCCGAAAAACATTCTACATGCACATTCTTCGGACGGTTTTCGGATGGTTTATGAACAAGTGAATGGGAAAGGGAGGGCTTTTCTCCAGTCATCACGGAGAAAAGCTGCCCCTCCCCGCGGCTGTGGGGACGCCACATAAAACGTACAAATACCGGTCGGATAAGCTGACCGGTATTTGTCCATTGCCTTGTAAACGGCCCCGTAGTGTTCAGTGACAGGATAAGGACAAAAGTATATTACACCGTAAGTAGTCCTACATTTCAAATAAGCTATGTCAGCATAACTGCATTGACACATGACCCAGATTTGCTTGGTGTAGTGCTCAGTTTTATTTACAAACATAACTTCTGTAACATAGATATTTTATTAGTATTGCTTTATTGCGGTATTTTGGACAAGTATACAGTCTTAAGCTTGTTTTACACTGGTGCAGAGGTGAAAATGGACATAAAAGGATACGTTTTACAATGGACACCAATGATGCCCACTAAACCCTATTGATTACAGTTGGTTTGTTGGTTTTCCGTTGTGGTTGTTCCCAACAGAGGTTCCGAACAGAACCTCCGATGAAGATATGAAACAGGCTTTATTTTTAAAACACTTGGGTTATGTTCTCAGGAAAACTGTTTTACACAGTTTTTGAAGAATAATAATTCAGTGTAAAGAATATCAGATTCTTGGTGCAAATCTCCTGTCTATTATTATTTCATTTAAAATAAAGCATAACATTCTGTACAATAAACTGTCTTTTTTAAGCATGAATTTATGAAGTGTACATAACAAATGTTGTCAACAAAGTGCTACAAAAACACTTCATTCAAAAATGTGTCTATTCCATTAAAACTGCTATCACAGCAGTACAGCAATATTTGGTCCACATACCATTGACCCATGACACCCAAGAATGTGCTGCATAATAAGCACAAGTGTTACTGAATATTGTAAAGTATCACAGCAGCTACACCCACTGTACCATTGACACAGAACATTATCTCAACTTTTTCAATGTTTTTCAATGTCTTTTGATGATATCTTGCTGCAGCAAGTTATCTATGTCTAATACTGAGTGCTACATCTGTATATTGTTTTCTCTACTTCTTGACAGTAGTGTGGTACTGTGCCAACATTGAGGTACTTGTTCTTCCGCTGTCACTGTTTCTCTAGTATAAATGTGTCTAAAATTAAGTAAATACATAAATGTTTAAATAAACTGGCCCTGATCTACAGGAAATGCACTACACAGATCTCATCAAAGTCACAATAGCCACAGGGTATAATATTTTAAACATACAATGGTCTTTCCTAGTACATTGTTTATTGAGCATAGTTTCAAGATACAATGTCCCAGACACTTCCGATCTGCAGCCAGTTTGATTAACTGGAAGCTCCAACCAATTATGAACATTTTACTTGTACATCTTTATTAGTGAAATCCATGCATTGATTGCCCGTGTAGTAGCTCCTCTCTACAGTATAGTGCAGTACAGCATTTTCTGTACTGCTCTTTACATGTGCCAGGATGAGCGGCTCATTTGGGCACCAGGTAAGGGTCGCTCCATTATAATTTTTTCTGGTTAATTGTTTGTAATGTACTTGACCCCAAAAATATCTCGTCCTCAAAACAGCTCTTTCTTGTTGTCGTATGTAAAGACTTACCTTGTCTGTATTAATTATCTGCTTAATTTTAAATCTTAATTTTGCAGTATGTTGGGTGACATTTTGGGGCTGTGGAACCAATTAACCAGTTTTCCATACAGTTATGGTATCAACATACAATAGTAACCCCATAAGAATACTGTATGTTGAGGGGCCATTGTACTCTACATGTAGTTAGACATGGGGCTTGAAAAAGAATAAGAAAACCGGAAGAAGAAAAGTGAAACAAAAAAAATAAAAGTTAAAATTATGAGGAAAATTTAGAAAACACTAAAACTAACAAATGGAGGAAACAGAAAAAAATACAGAATTGAAAATAACAAGAGACAATAAAAGTGTAAAAAAAAAAAATAAGAAAATAGGAATAAGAGAGAAAAAAGGAAGGAAGGAAAAAGGGGAGGGGGAAGAAAGCGATGAAAAACCATCTCGGCATATGCATAACTGCCACTGTTGGGATGAGCATTTTTACTTTAATAGGAATTTTGTATTGTTTTAATCTCATTGCAACTGATGTCATTCTAGGACTATCAAGAAGAGTTTGGCTGAGTTTCATTCACATTCTTCAGAACCAGCATCAGAAGACTTTTTATTCTGGCTCACTTTTATTAATCCAAACCTATTCCCTTCTTTGTCTAAGTAAGTATCTTTTGTTTTATTACTGCTTACTTTGATGTCTATTTCAAACATTGTGTGCTGTTTTATCTTCTGTTTTTTTCCTGCATGGAGATCATTTATTTTATCTCAAAATATAATACATTTTTTATCTCATAGTAGTTGTGAAGATTTGGGCTGCGATGTTGCATGCATAATTATTCATATAGGAATGTATTTCAGTTATATTTGACTGAAAAAGGGTTGCATATAAGTAACTGATTAATTGAAAATATTCTAAAAAAACAGAAACACACTGTAACCACACATGAAACCAGCTCTTTCTTCTGCATCTTTAATAGTAAAGTCAGGCTATAAATTGTATTTGTTGGGTCTGGGTGCCATTGGTGCTCTGGTGGCAGAGCCTTTATGATCTGTCAACATGTGACCACTGCAACCAGACCAAGGCTGCAGCAGTTACATGGGTCAACATGACATCACTGCAGGCCAACATCCACCCATTTAGGTGCAGATCCAGTACATCTGATTGTGCCCTTAAGTTTCTTTTGGGTCTTGTCCTATTGTTGGACCTTTAGGCTTGAGAGTTTCTTCCACTACTGCATTCAAAGAGCCATAACTGAAGCAGTTTTGAGTACACATTTATTGTTCAGGTTTTTTTTAGCAGAGGAATGAAAAATAAACCAAAAAATATGTTAAAGGAAAACTCTGGCTTTTTTTGCTTTCCTCTTAGCCTATTAGACAATGCTTTTAGGTGCACAGCAATGCCAGTATGTTTGGTTACCTGCAGCTGAATGTAGGATTTTTCACTGCTGCAACTCGATCATGTGACCTGCACTCTGAGTAGCTGAAACACACAGCATGTTGTGTGACCCGGAAATTAATCTCTCTTTGCATTTATATGGGAGATTAAAAGCCAGTCTTGAAGGAATGCATAGAAAGACTGCTTGTCTGTCAACATCAAAAGCATTGTCTTTCAGCCAATCAGAGTGCAGGTCACATGATCCAACAGAACACTGTTGCATCAGTCAGACATCCTGTATTCAGCAGCAGGTAAGCAAAATTACTGTGCATCTAAAAGCATTGTCTAAGAAACTAAGGAGAAAAAATGGAACAGTCCTTTAACTTTATTTTGCAGATCATTATGATCTGTTTGGTGGCAAAAGTGTAAATGGATATTTTTTGTGGGAAAATTATTAGAAAATAAAATATTAAGCTTTTTTCCCCTTTTTGTCCTACTAGTTGCTTTAAGTTGATCACTTACATAGTGCCTATCTCTGGAATTGTCTCTAGGCACTTTATACATATGTCATGTCATAAGGCAAACTGTCCGTACACCAGAAAAGGGTCCTACGCTTTGGCTGATTTTTTCTTAGCCTCGCCACTTTGAAAACAGCATGAATAACACCACATGAACTGCGGCGCTTTTTGGCATGAGAGCTACAGGCACGGCCAGTCCCGGCATGCGCTGCGCCGCGCCCCCACTCACCTGACCGTGTCCTGCTTCCTCCTCCTGCACCGTGCGGCAGTCTTTGCTTCTGCCTGCACTATCCCGGCCAGCCACAAGGGGTGTGCGCGAGCAGCTTCTTAGATTTAAAAGGACAGTACCTAATTGGTGTTCCCTTTTCCACCTATGGCCTTTTGGCATGGGCTTTATAGGGATACCCCTTCCTGTCTTCGGCGCCCAGTTGTTGGTGTCCCTGCGTTAGCAATGGTTGTCTGCATTTGCTAGCGTTCCTCTGATGGATCCGTAGTCTACGTTTCCGCTCCTGCCTTGCCAGTCCTGCCTTGCCAGTCCTGTCTACTCTGGTTCTATGCTCCAGTCCTGTCTACTCTGGTTCTATGCTGCGGTGTCCTGCCTACTCAGCTCCACGCTCCGGTCGGCCATGTGTCCGCGCTACCTGCTTCGGCTGTCACCGCTTGGTCCTGCGTCGGGGGTAGCGACCTGGGGGATTCCCTGCAGCAAAGCCCGTCCTGCCTTGCGGCGGGCTCCGGTGAAGACAAGGGGCCCCTTAGACTCCGCTCCCCGGCGTAGGTTACGCCAACTCCTAGCGGTGACCGGTGGATCCACTTCCCGCTCGCTGAGCGGTCCTTACAGTACAACTGGGCCATGGATCCCACCGATCAACCGCTACCAGACACAGAGAGCCTCGTGGCTGAAATCACGCGCCTGGGTGCCCGTCAAAGGCAGCTCTTTGTCATGCTCCAGAACCTTGCGGCTCGACTCCCAGAACCACATGTGGCCCCGGCACCTGTCTCCATTCCAGTTCTCGCTCCGGTACCTGCAGTATCTAGCAGTTCCTCCCTGCACCTGCCTTTGCCACCTCGCTACTAAGGGGTTCCCAAGGCCTGCCAGGGATTTTTGAGCCAGTGCCCGATTCACTTCAAGATCCTGGCACACCAATTTGCTACTGACCGGGCCAAAGTGGCATTCATTATTTCTCTCCTCTCCGGTGAAGTACTGGCCTGGGTGACACCCCTGTGGAAACGTGGAGATCTAGCAAATTTCCTGTCCGCCTTCCGCAAGGTGTTTGAAGACCCGGGACGAGCTTCCTCCGACAGAGTGATTCCTCGGTGGGACAGTATGCTATACAATTCCGGACTTTATCCTCAAAGTTGTCCTGGAACAACGAGGCCCTGGTCGCAACCTTCTGGGAGGGATTGGCCGGTCGTATTAGGGATGAACTAGCGGAGCGTGACCTACCCGCCAGCCTGGACGATCTCATCACCTTGGCCACCCACATCGACATCCGTTTCTCGAAAAGTCAACAGGAAGTTCGGCTTCAATGGGAGAATTATCGCCCCCGTAGGAGTCCTTGCCTTGCACCTGTCTTCCAGTGTCCTCTGCAGCCTTTCCCTGCATCCAATTGGGAGGAGCCCATGCAAGTCGATAGGGCCCACCTGTCGGAGGAGGAGAAGACTCGCCGGCGCAACCAAGGACTCTGCCTCTTCTGTGGTGCCCATGACCATCTGCGTAGGGAGTGCCCCCTGCGTCCGGGAAACTACAGAGCCTAGGCTTCGTGGGAGAGGCGAACCTGGGCACAGAACTCTCCTCTCCGCCATTGACAATCTTGTTCTGTCTAACGCTTCCCTCCGGTTCATGCCTACGAGTTTCCGCCTTTGTGGACTCTGGTTCGGTGGGCAACTTCATCCATCCTTCTCTTGTGGATAGGTACCGACTGCCTGTGATTCCCTTAGACAAACCTCTCTCCGTTTCATCCGTGAATGGAGAAGTCCTCTCCTGTACCATCTGGCACCGCACACAGCCCCTTAAGTTGCGTGTAGGAATACTACACCAGGAAAAGATTTATTTCCTTGTCCTGCCATGCTCCGCTAGTACTCTCCTCCTGGGGCTTCCTTGGCTGCGTGACCACAGTCCCTCCATTGACTGGGAAACAGGAGAAGCCACTCGATGGCGCACCCGGTGCCAGTCTGTTTGCATTTTGGCACCACGTCCTCCATGTTTGGTGGGTGCCTCGACCTTTCTTCCAGCCGTTCCAGCTCCATCAGGCCTTCCTGCTCACTACCGGGAGTTTGCGGATGTGTTCTGCAAGAAACAGACTTAGTTTCTTCTTCCTCATTGGCCCTGCGATTGCCCTATAGAGCTGCAGTCAGGATCTACACCTCCCCAGGGTAGAGTGTACCCCCTTGTTTCGGCCTGAAACTGAGGCAATGTCGGCGTATATCAAAGAAAATCTGGAAAAGGGCTTTATCCACAAGTCTCCATCTCCCACAGGGGCTGGCTTCTTTTTTGTCGAGAAGAAGGACGGGTCTTTGCGACCGTGCATAGACTATCGGGGCCTCAATAAGATCACTATCAAAAATCGCTACCCATTGCCGTTGATTTCAGAGCCCTTCGATAGGATCCAGGGAGCCACGGTCTTCTCCAAGCTCGATCTCCGGGGCACTTACAGTCTGATCCGAATACGCGAGGGGGACGAGTGGAAGACCGCCTTTAACACCCGCGATGGCCATTACGAATACCTGGTCATGCCCGTTGGACTCTGCATCGCCCCCGCTGTATTTCAAGAATTCGTAAATGACATCTTCCGAGACCTTCTCTACCACTGTGTACTAGTCTACTTGGACGACATCTTAATCTACTCTCCGGATCTAAAATCCCATCGACTCATGTTCCTCTGGTACTCTCCCGCCTTAGACGCAACCATCTCTACGCAAGTTGGAGAAGTGTCTATTTGAACGAACCAGTCTACCATTCTTGGGGTACATAATCTCTGCGCAAGATCTTCTAATGGATCCAGAAAAGTCTTCGGCAGTATTGAACTGGCCACGCCCTGTCGGTCTTCGAGCTCTCCAGCAGTTCATCAGTTTCTCCAACTATTACCGCCAATTTATTCTACATTTCTCCACGCTCATAGTTCCTATTGTTGCCCTCACCAAGATAGGCAGTAACCCTCGTCAAAGTACCTCTGAGGCTGAAGAAGCATATGCCCAGTAAAAAGCAGACTTTGCCTCCGCCTCAGATCTTCATCGCACGGATCCTGAGAGCCCCTTCTTTCTGGAAGTTGATGCGTCCTCGGTTGGAGCTGGAGCTGTCCTTCTACAAAAGAATGCCAAAGGCAAATTCGTTACCTATGGCTTCTTCTCTAAGACCTTCTTGCCGGCGGAGAAAAACTACTCCACTGGGGACAGAGAACTGCTGGCGATCAAACTGGCCTTGGGTGAATGGACTTTTCTAAAATTTGGCGACTCACCCGTCAGAATTTGTGTCGCACAGCCACCTGGTTTAAGGCACAATCTGACAAGAAGAGCAGAGCACCTCCTACATACCAACCTGGGGATACATTTTGGCTCTCCTCCAAGCACATCCACCTCAGCGTTCTACGACAGATCAACCCGGTATCCTACAAACTCCGCTTACCTCCCTCCCTCCGCATCCCCAATTCATGTCATGTGTCTCTCCTGAAACCGGTGATTCTCAATCGGTATTCACGCAAGGTGGTTCCTGTTGCCCCACCTCCTAATATCGAAGATATCTACGTAGTAAAAGAAATCCTGGACATGAAGTGTTCCAGAGGCAAGACTTACTACCTTGAGGATTGGAAGGGCTTCGGGCCCAAGGAGAGGTCCTGGGATCCTCAAGAAAACATCAATGCTCCCACTCTCATCCAACGTTTTCACAGACTCCGATTTCCTGGATGGAGGGGTTCTAAGGGGCGGGGGTACTGTAACGGCGCGCGCTGCGGTCCGGCGCCCGGACCGCGGCCACTCACGCTTCCCGGCCCCCGGTGCCTCCCGTACCACGGACCGGGCACCCGACCCCAGGCACGGCCAGCCCCGGCATGCGCTGCGCCGCATCCCTACTCACCTGACCGTGTCCTGCGTCCTCCTCCTGCACCGTACGGCAGTCTCTGCTTCTGCTCGCACTATCCCGGCCGGCCACTAGGGGCGCGCGCAAGCAGCTTCTTAGCTTTAAAGGGACAGTACATAATTTGTGTTCCCTTTTTCCACCTATGCCTTTTGGCACAGACTTTATAGGGATACCCCTTCCTGTCATCGGCGCCGAGTTCTTGGTGTCCCTGCGTTAGCAACAGTCGTCTGCGTTTGCTAGCGTACCCTCTGATGGTTCTGTAGCCTCTACGTTTCCGCTCCTGCCTAGCCAGTCCTGCCTAGCCAGTCCTGCCTACTCTGGTTCTACTCTCCGGTGTCCTGCCTACTCAGCTCCACGCTCCAGTCAGCCCTGTGTCCACGCTACCTGCTTCAGCTGTCACCGCTGGGTCCTGCGTCGGGGGTAGCAACCTGGGGTATTCCCTGCAGCAAAGCCCGTCCTGCCTTGTGGCGGGCTCTGGTGTAGACAAGGGGCCCCTTAGACTCCGCTTCCCGGAGTAGGTTACGCCAACCGGTAGATCCACTTCCCGCTCGCTGAGCGTTCCTGACACCTAGTGTGTATCTTGTCGGACAGACTCAATATTTTTGGTCCAAAAGCTTTAGGAATATGCCAGCTATGGAACAATGGTTGTATAGTCTGGTCTGCTCTCTATACTAATAATATGACTCTGCAATCTGATTTGCTTTTCATACCAGTAATGTGGCTATGTAATATGGTTTGCTTTCTATACCAGTCATATAGTTCAGTCTGGCTGTGTAGTGTGCTCCGCCCTTATAACAGTAGCCTGGTTGCGTAGTGTGGTTTACCTCTTTAATCATAATGTACACAGTCTACTGTTTATTGGGGCTTTATTGTCCACTTTCTGTAAAAGAAGTAGGGTTATGTAGTCTGGTCCACCTTCTATAGCAGCAGTGTGGCCGTGTAGTCTGGTTAGCACTCTATACCACCAGTGTTGCTGTGTAATCTGGACCACCCTCTATACTAGCAGTGTGGCTGTGCAGTAGTCTGGTCATCCTCTATTGTAACAGTGTGGCCATAGCGTCTGGTCCACCCTCTATAGATGCAGTGTGGCTGTGTAGTCTGGTTTACCCTCTATTGCAGTAGTGAGACTGTGTAGTGTGGTTCAGTCTCTATACCATCAGTGTGGCTGTGTAGTCTAGTCCAGCCTCTATACCAGTTTTTTGTGACTGTGTAGTCTGGTTCAACCTCTATACTAGTTTTATACCTGTGTAGTCTTATCCACTCTCTATACCAGCAGTATGGCTGTGTAGTTTGGTCCTTCCTCTATACTAGTATTTTGCCAATGAAGTTTAATCCACTTTCTATTGCAGCAGTGTGACTGTGTATTCTGGTCCACCCTCTATACTAGTATTGTGCCTTTGTAGTCTGATCTATCCTCTATTCCAGCAGTATGGCTGTCTGGTCCACCCTCTATACCAGCAGTCTAGTTGTGTAGTCTGGTTCACCCTCTATGCCAGCAGAGTGGCTGTGTAGTCTGGTCCACCCTTTACACCAGCTGTGCGGCTGTGTAGTCTGGTTCACTCTCTCTACCAGCAGTGGGACTGTGTAGTATAGTCCACACTCTATACCAGAATTCTGGATATGTAGTCTGGTCCACCCTCTATGCTGACAGTTTGACTGTGTAGTCTGATTCAATCTCTATAGCAGCAGCGTTGTTCTGTAGTCTGGTCCACCCTCTATACCAGCAGTCAGATTGTAGTTTGGTTCACCCTCTATGCCAGCAGTGTGACTGTGTAGTCTGGTCCACCATCTATACCAGCAGTTTGACCATGTAGTCTGATTCACCCTCTATGCCAGCAGTCTAGTTGTGTCATCTGGTTCACCCTCTATGCCAGCAGTCTAGTTGTGTAGTCTAGTTCACCCTCTATGCCAACAGTCTAGTTGTAAAGTCCTGTATACCCTCTATGCCACAGTTTTAGTTGTTAGTTGTTCACCCTCTATGCCAGCAGTGTGACGGTGTAGTCTGGTTCACCCTCTATGCCAGCAGTGTGGTTGTTTAGTCTGGTTCACCCTCTATGCCAGCAGTGTGACTGTGTAGTCTGGTCCACCATCTAAAACAGCAGTTCGACCATGTAGTCTGGTTCATCCTCTATGCCAGCAGTGTGACTGTGTAGTCTGGTTCACCATCTATGCCAGCAGTGTGTCTGTGTAGTCTGGTTCACCCTCTATGCCAGCAGTGTGACTGTGTAGTCTGGTTCACCCTCTATGCCAGCAGTGTGGTTGTGTAGTCTGTTCCACACTCTATGCCAGCAGTGTGACTGTGTAGTCTGGTTCATCCTCTATGCCAGCAGTGTGACTGTGTAGTCTGGTTCACCATCTATGCCAGCAGTGTGACTGTGTAGTCTGGTTCACCCTCTATGCCAGCAGTGTGACTGTGTAGTCTGGTTCACCCTCTATGCCAGCAGTGTGACTGTGTAGTCTGGTTCATCCTCTATGCCAGCGGTGACTGTGTAGTTGTTCACCCTCTAAAGCCAGCAGTGTGGTTGTGTAGTCTGTTCCACACTCTATGCCAACAGTGTGATTGTGTAGTCTGGTTCACCCTCTATGCCAGCAGTGTGACTGTGTAGTCTGGTTCATCCTCTATGCCAGCAGTGTGGTTGTGTAGTCTGTTCCACACTCTATGCCAGCAGTGTGACTGTGTTGGTCACCCTTATCCGCGTGTTTGGGTTTTGTAGCTTTCCACACTCTATGCCAGCAGTGTGACTGTGTAGTCTGGTTCACCATCTATGCCAGCAGTGTGACTGTGTATCTGGTCACCCTCTTCAGCAGTGTGACTGTGTATCTGGTTCACCCTCTATGCCAGCGGTGTGACTGTGTAGTGGTTCACCTTAGCCAGCGTGTAAACTGTGTAGTCTGGTTCACCTCTATGCCAGCAGTGTGGTTGGAGTCTGTCCACATCTTGCCACAGTACGTGTGTCTGGTTCACCCTCTATGCCACAGTTGACTGTGTAGTCTGGTCCCCCTATGCCAGCAGTGTGGTTGGGGTAGTCTGGTTCACCATCTATGACAGCAGTGTGACTGTGTAGTCTGGTCTATACCAGCAGTGTGACTGTGTAGTCTGGTTCACCATCTATACCAGCAGTTTAGTTGTGTAGTCTGGTTCACCCTCTATGCCAGCAGTGTGACTGTGTAGTCTGGGTCATCCTCTATGCCAACAGTGTGGTTGTGTAGTCTGTTCCACACTCTATGCCAGCAGTGTGACTGTGTAGTCTGCTTCACCATCTATGCCAGCAGTGTGACTGTGTAGTCTGGTTCACCCTCTATGCCAGCAGTGTGACTGTGTAGTCTGGTTCACCCTCTATGCCAGCAGTGTGGTTGTGTAGTCTGTTCCACACTCTATGCCAGCAGTGTGACTGTGTAGTCTGGTTCATCCTCTATGCCAGCGTTGTGACTGTGTAGTCTGTTCCACACTCTATGCCAGCAGTGTGACTGTGTAGTCTGGTTCACCCTCTATGCCAGCAGTGTGACTGTGTAGTCTGGTTCACCCTCTATGCCAGCAGTGTGGTTGTGTAGTCTGGTTCACCCTCTATGCCAGCAGTGTGGTTGTGTAGTCTGGTTCACCCTCTATGCCAGCAGTGTGACTGTGTAGTCTGGTTCACCCTCTCTGCCAGCAGTGTGACTGTGTAGTCTGGTTCACCCTCTATGCCAGCGGTGTGACTGTGTAGTCTGTTCCACACTTTATGCCAGCGTTGTGACTGTGTAGTCTGTTCCACACTCTATGCCAGCATGTGGGCGTGTAGTTTTGGTTTACCCCCTATGCCCGCAGTGTGACTGTGTAGTCTGGTTCACCTCTATTGCAGCAGTGTGGTTGTGTAGTTTTCCACACTCTATGCCTGCAGTGTGACTTGTGTAGTCTGGTTCACCTCTATGCCAGCAGTGTTGACTGTGTACTAGCTCTGGTTTCACCCCTGTGCCGCAGTGTGACTGTGTAGTCTGGTTCACCCTCTATGCCAGCAGTGTGGTTGTGTAGTCTGTTCCACACTCTATGCCAACAGTGTGACTTTGTAGCATAGTTCAATCTCTATACCAGCAGTGTGGTCGTATGATCTGGTCCACACTTTGTACCAGCAGAGGGGCCATGTTGTTTGGTTTACCCTTTATACTAGCAGTATAGCTGTGCAGTTTATTTGACCCTTTAATCACAGCCTGGTTTGATAGTTTTTTTCTTAGGTAGAGTATATAAGACAGTGTATCTAAGCTTTTTTTTATGCTTTGCACTAATTTGTACAGAGGTTGTTGCTGCATAAGGTGATTTTATTTGATCCTAACTGGCTACACAATGGACATGAAAGAAACAGCAATAATAAACATTCCATGTTGGATAATTGTCATTTTTATGTGACCTAATGTGTATACATTACCTGAATGTAGCATTTGTGATACAGTGCTGCAACATGTCTGCCCTGTTTATAGGAGATTAGGGACATCTGATGCCCGGTTTAATTCTATTGTAACAATTAGTTGTATTTAAAAAATGCCAATAAACGTAGCTCTATAAAAATGTTTTCATTGTCATATTTTCATCTTTCTTTCACTGACCTATGTGATTGTCTCTACACTGCACCTTAATTTGTTTTATTACACTGTTACGAGTAACCTATTTTCTTCCTACATCTGTTGTAAAATTCTGGGAAAAATGTAAATGCTTTTTCGTTCTCTGGTTAATATTCGCTTTAGTTAAAATTATGGCCCTGTTCTGTTTCATGAGATTTTTTCTTCTTCTTCCATTTATGAGGCTCATCTTGCTCACACAGAGCTGTGTTAGTTATGAGAATGAGCTAGCATATGCCTCTCCATATGTGCAACATAGAAGCACTCCATACAGCTACTGGTGGTCGTTCGGTGGCCAAGGTTTTTCCTACAGCCTGTAATTTCTCCCCTTAGAGCGAATCACTTTCCTGTGAATATTTCAATCTGTATCTACTTTAAGTGCCAGAAACTTGTATATATTGCAACTTGATCATTCTCCATCTGGTTATGGGAAAAACTATATTTGTAACAGAATATTCTATAAATTACTTTTTCATTAATTCCATTTAACCAGATGCATATGGGAAGTTTTTCACCAAGTGTTGCATAACACATCACGTCATTTACAGCTACTGGATTTTATCTCTTGCTCTTTGAAGTAGAAATTTGAAATTAAAGTCTGCTAAAAGATGCACATATTACATGATTCTTAAACCACTTTACTGTAATTTACAGGCTGCTATTTTTTGTTAGTTTACAAATGTCTGTACAAATAAGTTATTTTTTTAAATTCAACCTTATTTTATTTATATTTTTCACAATTTCTTATAATAGTGGGCAAACCAAGTCATGTGCTGGCTCTGTGGGCAGTAGGTGGATCATCTGCGTACTAGTCACCGAGGTGAAGGAGGTGTTGGCTTTCAAAATAAATTTTAACGTAAAGGGGTTGTCTCACTTACATTGATTCATCTCACGTCAGTTCCAGTTTTCTTAGTTTCAACTTTTGATTCAGGGGATCATGTTTGCTTGGCTTCTATAGGTGCAGTAGAAGCCATGGTCTGTAGCTATGCAACCCAGTGCTGGCAGCCTACAGGATAGATCACCGGTTGTAGCTACAGAACCTTTAGGAGCTGTGCAGCTCATAAGAGGGAAATCTGAGGATATAGGTGGACACTGTTAATGGACATATATTGCAAAGTGACTTGTTTTTGCAAGATATTTAACGTAAAAAGCAATCCTTATAATGAGACAACCCCTTCGCTGAGGAGCGGAGTCTAAGGGTCCTCCGGTAATCACCAGAGCCCACCGCAAAGCCGGGTGGGCTTTACTGTGGGGAACCATCAGGTCACTACCCCTTACTTCCAGGCGACAGCCGACAAGCAGATACTGTGGTACAGTGGTATAGGCAGAGACAAGGTCAAGGTACAAACAACAGGTCTGGGCAGGTGCAGGCAAGGCAAAGTCGGGAACGTAGCAAAGTATTCAACAACTCCTCTGCAGCCTCCTGTCTAGCACTCTTGCTCCCCTTCATTCCATCCTCATCTCTGCTGCCTGTCTGATCCACATCAATTCTCGCGTCTCCTCTGCCAATCCCTTCACTGGCTACCCATCACCTAGCAAATTTAACTCAAGTTACTAACCACAACCTACAAGGCTCGCCATAACTTCTCCACTCCATATGTCTCTGCCTTAATCTACCTCCCGTTACAACCTTAAAGGGGTTTGTTATACTGAACGTTTCATTAGGATACATGAATGAAATAATGCTGCTTTGGCTACTGTCATCTCTGGTCAAGCTTGTTGTAATTAGCATATAAGATCCTTGTATCAGACTTATTGACTAATTAGTAAATTCATGCTGTCAGGACAAGGAAGCTTCTGAGTTAAAGTAAACAGCAGTAATAACTGTCTTTGTCTGAAGATCAGATAAACACAAGCTTTCACTGCTGCCAGTTTGTGCTGCAGTGACTGTGTTGATTGAATCACTCTGTTATCTGATAGAACCAAACAGCAGGGGAGAAGGATTTCCATCGGTCGGTCACTTGGGAAACCAGAAAGCCCTCAGAAGGTGATAAAATCATTTGTAGCTCCTCAACCAAAAAAATGAACAAAGCAATATATTTGGAAACCGTCTTCATTTAATGTTCTCTATATGTTGAGAGCTAATCTTTGTAGCAAGACAACCCCTTTAACTCCTCACAGGACCTTCTTTTCTGCTTTCCCAGTGTCAGCTTCTCATGCAACCTCCTCCAAGACTGCTCCTTATTGCATGGAAATACTTTGAAATAATGAAAAAAAAAATAATAAATTAACTTGTTGCCAATGGAGCTCCTGTGTTCCCCTCTAATCACTCAGTGAGGTTACATTTATTGTTCCACTTAATCATAAACCAATCACTGGTATCAACAATTACATGCAGTACATCAGTACATATGAGTAATGACCGCTGAGGCCAGTTATTGGCTTACGTTCACATGAGCAATAAACGTAATGTTATTGCTAAGTGACTGAAGAGGACACTAGAAATATGGCAGCGGCAGGAGAGCGGAGTACAAGTTAAATTTTTTGTTTTAAATTAGTTTGAGACCGGAAAATCTCGTAAAACCCCTTTGACATTTAGTTGCAAGAAAAAGTGAACCTCTGTGTTAGTCACTTCTCCAAGAAGCAATTGGCAAATGCGGTTTTAGTTAGAGATGACATTGGAAGTGCCAGCTTCACAAATGTTTTGTCCATTAAAGACACACAGAGCCTGTGTACAGGCAATTTTTTTCTTCTGAAGAAAGATTGCTTTGCTCAAACCTTGTTAATAATATGGATGTACATTAGTCTATGTTTAAAAGGATTGTCTACAAAAGACAAGAAAATTGGGAACTGTTGCTGCTGTCCCTAGGGGTGGGTGTTTTGTTAACCCCTTAAGGACCCAGCCTGTTTTGACCTTCCTGACACAGCCCTATTTTTGAAATCTGACATGTGTCAATTTATGTGAGAATAACTTTTTGACACTTTTACCTATTCATGTGATTCAGAGATTGTTTTCTCGTGACACATTGTGCTTTAAGTTAGTAAGAAATTTTTATCCATACAATCCTTGTTTGTTTGTGAAAAATATCAAAATTTCATAAAAATTTTTGGAAAAATTGGGTTTTTGAAGTTGAAAAATTTTTCTGGTGCAAGACAGATAATTATTCACCACAAAATTTATAAATAGCATCTCCCCTATGTCCACTTAGGTTGGCATCTTTTTTTTTAAATGTCTTTTTTTTTTTTTTACGACATTAGAGGGTTTAAAATTTTAGTGTAATTTCTAATTTTCAAGAAAATTTGCTTTTACTTTTTTAGGGCCCCCCGTTTTGACGTCTTTTGGGGGGCCTGTTTTTAGATCCCCCCATAAGTGACCCATCTGGAAACTAGCCCCTTTAACGTATTTACAACCTTTTTTGGGAAATTTCAAAACCCCCTTCGATTTTTTTACAAAATTAAAGCAAAGTGGGGTTTAAATTTTCAAAATTTCCTTTTTTTTGCATTTTTTCAATATTTATCCATTATTCAGGGTACAGTAAATGTGCTGGGGAAAATGAAATTAATATAAATTTTTCCCCCAGGTCTGCCGTTTTTAGAGATCCCCATATGGGGCCCCTATGCATTTTGGGGCTCCCCAAAAGCCCCAAAATAGGAGGAGCCCTACTTACCTGGGGTTATTTTAAATACGATTTTATTAGGCGCCATTTCGGGTTTGGGGACCCCCTAAGGTGCAAAACTTAATAAAACCCCAAAATAGACCGCATATTGGAAATCCCCCCTTAATGAATATATCCGGGGGTGCTTGGGTATATGCCCCCACAGGGATTCAAAAAATTTTTTTTTTAGAAAAGGGGCGTGAAAATTAAAAAAAATTTTCAATAATTTTGCAATTTTGCTTAAAAATTTTTCTATTACAAGGAACCCTGGAAAAAAGAACCCAAAAATTTTGTTAAGAATTTCTTCCAATTTTGGCAATCCCCACTGTGGGTGTAAACGCTTTTTGGGCCATGGCGGGCGTAAAAGGGAGGGAGGCATTTGGCTTTTGGAACGAGATTTTGGGGGGGCCATGTCGCATTTGCAAAGCCCCCAAAGTACAAACGGCAAAACCCTTCCAAAAATCCCCCCATTTGTTCACACCCATCAGGATCTATTGGGGTGTATGTGCATTTGGATGCACAGGGTTCCATATTTTTTTTTAGCATTGGGCAATGAAAATGGGGGAAAAAACGCATTCGGTATTGTTTTTTGATTTTTAAATTTACAGCATTCGCCGGCAGTGAAAAATGATAAAACTTTAAAAGGGGGCGGTACAATTAAATATATGATTTTTATGTTTTTTCTTTTATTACTTTTAAAAGGAAAAATACGTCTTAAAAAAATTGGTTTTTTTGTCCCCTTTTCTACACCATAACTTTTTTTTTTTGCTGTGGCAGAGTGTGTAGGGGTTGTTTTTTGGGGGATGGTTAAGTTTTTTTGGTCCCTTTATGGGTGCAAATGTGATGTTCCTTTTTATTAAGGTTTTCTGAGATGTTTTGAACAAAATACAGAAAATTTTGGAGGTTTTTTTTTTTTTTTATGGGTCATGTACGGTAATATACAGGGGTAGTTTTACTCACCCGGTCAATCGATTACAAACCCGATAAAAAATTTTATATTTTTTTTTAATGTTTTACTGCTTTTATACAAAAAAAACCTTTTTATTAAACCCGGAAAATAGTTTTTGGATCGCCATTTTTGAGAGCCTAATTTTTAAATTTTTTTCTGTGCTTGGAGCTGTGTGGGACTTGTTTTTTGCGAGATATTGACTTTTTTATTTATCATTTTTGGGGACAAGGGTTTTTGATCGCTTTTAAATCCCTTTTTTTTTGGGGGGCCAGGGTGAAAAAAATCTCATCCCAGTAGTGTTTTTTATTTTTAAACAGGGTCACCGTGCAGTATCCGGATAATTAGCTTTACTCTTTGGTTCTCGATTATGGGGAACCCTTTTTATAGTTTTTTTTTTATGTTGAAGCACTTTAAAAAAAAAAAAAAAAGTGTTTTTTAGTGTGTAAAACAAATTTATGCATCACTATTTCTGAGAGCTATACATTTTTTATTTTTCCCTATAAAGCTGTAAAGGACTTTTTTTTTTCGGGTGAACTTTGGTTTTTAAATTTGGGACAACTTTGGCCTTTTTGGTTTTTTTTGTTTTAATTTCCCTTTTTTTTTGTGCGCGGGATGAACAAAACTTAAATTTGTGATTTTTTTTTTTTTTTTTTTACCGGGGTTCCCCGACGGGTTAAATTAAAATGACAGATTTATAGGGCAGGTCTTAGCAGCGCCCATACCAAATAGGGTACTTTATTTTTTTTTTGATCTTTTTTGGGGCGATTGGCGTTTGTTTAAAAAGGGGAAAAGGGGTGAACGTATTTTTTTTTTTATTTTTGTGTTTGTTTTTACTTTTTTTCACTTTTTTTTTCTTTTTTTTTTTTTTTTCACATTTTTATTTTCTTTTCCCCATGGGGATTTGAATGAAGACTTTTTGATCCTTTATTCAAAAAGGAATCATCATAGCTTGTTGCAAAACTGGTTTCCTATGACAATGTCAGCCGATGGGGCTTTCCCACAGGGCACGGCCCGGGCGTGACGTCACAACAAACCCGGAAGGCTCCTGCCTTCCGTGCGTCTGTAAAAAGGCAGGAGCTGCCGGGTCGCCCTGTGGCTGCGCCGCCGCGAGACCAGGGAGGGGCGATCTCCTCCTGCGTCTCCTTAGTTTTTGCGACCCCTCTCGCGATAATTAAGGGGTTAACCCCCCCCCCGGGGATTCCCGGGGGCGGGGCCGACCGCGGGGTGTCAGTGTAATAACAGCTGACACCCCCGCCGATCCCGAAATCGCTTTGAGTTCGCGCGATCCCCCAACGTATCCCCTACTCCAGGGCTGAACCCCCAAACCACCTGGGAGAAGGGTACCTAGGTCTTAAGGGGGGGAAAGGGGGGTTTTCTCACCATGCTGTTTATTTTAATCACGCTAGCTTTTCTTTCACTGTCTCTCCTCAGATGTGGTGGTTTTAGCGAGATTAGATATTTAGGCCCCTTTTCACTACTGAGAAATTTCAAAACGTGAGGAGATTTTTGGAGACATGTAAAGAATGGGGCTGCGCCAGTTTTTTTTGTCCAAGATGTAAAACTGTTTATGCAAAAAAAATTGGTGCATGCAGTGACAGACACAAACACATTATATTTCAATTCTAGTGGTTTCCTGGCCAGGGGATTTTGAGGCCAATTTATGAATGGGTCATGACAGAGTATGGTTGGAAACTGTTGTACCAATCCATACCAATTTTATAGTGGCGAGGCTGAAATAAGTATTGGTGCACACATCCCACGCGCCACTTTTTGGCACATAAATGTGTCTCACAACGGCAAACCCCTTTTTAAAGTGCTGTGAGAACCCTTTGACCATACTGACAAGTAACAAAACCCATGAAAGTATGACTGTCGAATAATGCCCCCTTTTTATACATTCCCCTAAATCTCTAGAAAAAAACTACAGTGTTTTAAAGGGTGGAAAAAAATTTCTTCCTTAAACAAAAGTGAACTTGTAGAGGATATAGTCTTCTATGGGGGAGCTCCCTCCTGGTGAGTCCCCCCCTGCTCCTGTCTAATCAGGAAACGAGATATGGAGGTAACCGGGAAAAAAACCGGGGGTTTCATCGGCAGATAAAATTTCTCTTTTCATACCGAGGTAAAATTAAAACACTATTTCTTTGGGAAAAGTCTTAACTACCTGTCCCTATATGTTGAAAGCTAATCTTCCTAGTGAAAAACCCCTTTAAGGTCATTCCGAGAGCACAATGAACAATCCTGAAAGAGGCAAGAAGCAAGAACCCAATGCTAACAGCAAAAGATATAAAGAAGACTCATGTTCATGGAAGGACACGACATTGAAAGTGGCTACTGTTCACAAAAACATTGTGGCCTGCTTCAAGTTTGCTCAAGGCCGCCTGGAATTTCCACAGTGCTTTTGGGAAAATGTTCTGTGAAGTATTGAGAAGAAGGTGTAACATTTTAGTGTCAAAGCACATTTTGGCTGTGAGGCATGATGTGGGGAGCTTCATGATTTGGGGCTGCTTTGCTGCCTCAGGGCTTAGACTTTTTGTGAACACTGATGAAACATTGAATTTAAAAGAGTATGAAAACATACAGGAGGGGCAACACTACATGACCTACAGCTGAAGAGATGTTGGGTGACATCTTAATAACTAACGAATTGTTGAAAAACAAGGTTTTTGTATTGTAAGGTCCTGAGTCGTGAACTTAATCCCACCAAGATGCTGCCGCATGACTTGAAAAAGGCTTTGTGCACAAGGCATCACAGAAATATTGGTCAACTGAAACATGTTTGCAGGGATTAATGATCAAAAATTACTGTTCAACATCTTATTTGCAGCTACAAATACAGGCCGTCACCAGGTTACGAACGGGATAGTGACTGTAGGTTTGTTCTAAAGTTAAATTTGTATGTAAGTCAGAACAGGTATATTTATTAAATGTAATTCTAGCTTAACAGTTTTTTTTGAAGGAAGGGTTTTTACATTTGTTTTGCGGTCTGTGCCCCTGTTAAGAAGATTTCACCTCATGTGCTGCTGTGGCATGCTGGAACTTGTCGTTCCACAGCTACTATCTGTTGTGGAACATGGAACTATAAGTGCCAGCATGCCCCATAAGTCTCCGTTTGTAACTAGGGGACAGATGTAAGTCGGAGCGGGGTAAATCAAGGACTGCCTGTACATTTAAGTGGAGGTAACTGATGTTAAAAAGGGATCTACATGTTATTGTTTAACTGTTGTGTTATTAGTTGAATTCCTTTGTATTTGCCTAAAATTGTGGCTAAGATAAGAGTTTGGCTACATTTTATTTGTAATTAATGCTGAAATCCAGATAATTCCAAGAGGTCCACCTACTTTTTTCCTGCATCTATATAGTTTTACTTACAGCAGATAACTGTGCACAATGTATTTTGCTATCAACATTCTGTAGAAAAGAATCTCAATACGAATACAAAAAGTAATACAACTTCTGTTTCCCCCTTCCCTCCCCGGTCTGTCACTGATGACATCACATTCATGGATCACATGAAGCTTCAGCAAATCATTGACCTCTATGGTCACATGCTGTACATGCAGGTATTTAACTGCTTATGCCAGAGATTGGTTGCAACATCACGTAATCCATGAATGTGACTTCATCAGTGATGGACCAGAGGGGAAACACTGGAGCTTTTGCAGTGCTGGAACAGTGGTCATGGGAGAGGTAAGTATGGGTCAATTTTCTATTTTATCACAATGGGAGGTGAAGGGAGGTTTATAAAAGTCCTGGAAAACACCTTTAAATCAATAAATAATTTTTTGGGCTTTTTGTAAAAAAAATGTTTTTGTTTGTTTAGGTTGACCAACTTTATCTTTTTTTTCTTTTATGTAGATAGAAAAAAAACCCATAAAGGCATGCACAGAAATATTTGTGTCTATATATACGATTCCTTGGTATAGAGAATATATAAATATTCTGTAGCTGTGTGAAATGCTGATTCTGGAATATCAAAGCACTGATATGTTATTTGCTTCAATTCAAAGGCCAATAACAAATATATGAAAGGCTTGAATTTTTGTGGATAGCTCCATTAGAAAAATTTTTAATTTTTGTTTCTAAAAATTTATATATTTTATAGACTTAATCTGACCTGGATTTTCTGTGATAGGGAAATGTAATTAAACCCAAAAGTAAACAATGGATCCCTTAAAAATTTAAATTGTTTTTCTTGCTGGGTCAGGGCTTTGGTTCTTTCAAAAAAAAAAGTAAATGTCTTTATTGGGGTTGCTGTCGATTAAGATTATCAGACTTGTGCTTAAAAGGGGGGTTAATTTTTTCAGCTTGGTAACCTTTTTTCTTTTAGTAATTTTGGTGTTTTAGACTTTATAAATTTAGATTGCATATTTTAAAAGTAAAGCATAGAGCAGGGAACCCCAACCCTTTTTATTTCCACGGTTTTGTTTACCTCGTTTGGTAATTTTTCAAATTTTTTTAAAAGGGAAGAGTTTTTTTAATCTGAGTAATTTTATACAAACCATGATGTAACCCATTTTATGTAAAATTATTTATTAATATATAAATTAGTTTTTCCAACTACATAGCATTTTTAAAACACTTGTTTTGTTTTTGTTGAGCCCCCATTGTAGGCACTTTGCCACTTTAAAAGAAAACAAAAACAGGCTTTTTGGTGGTTGACTTTCTGGGCACGATTGATTAGCGATATGCCCTATGTTGGGGTAATTAAAAATACTGCACTCCCTTTAACAGATAAAAAGGGGTAAAATGTTGATTTTGGGGGGGCCCGTTTGTTTGCCCCTTTTTTGGGGTTTTGGTATACGTTTTCTGTGGGGGAAACCAACGTGGTGGTCATAGTGTTGAGCGTTTTCCCTTTGGGGCAAAAAATGGGAAAAATCGGGGGTTTGTCGATAGTCAGAAAAAAATCGAAAAGGTTTTTTCGTTTGTGAGCATTTGTTTATGAGCGAGGACCATTAAAGTCTATGGGAGGGGCAAAAAACACCTTCATTTTACCCCCAAAACCCGGGGCTGGAAAAGGGCTGGAAAAAACATCCACAACTTTTCAAATGGATACTGCACTTCTTAGGAAAACAACTTAGGTTAAAAAAGCCACAGAAAAAAAAACACACATCTTTCCCATTTTCCCTGTCTTGTACCACAGAATGACCAAAAACCCCTGCATCACCAAAAAATTTTAAATGTGCCAGAAGGCATTTATGATTTAAACCCTTCCCCTTATTTTAAAATTGGGGACATTGTTTTCCCTGTTGGAAGGGCCAGATGGCCCCAAACCTGCTGACCCCCCTTTTTTAAAAATTTCCCGGGGAAAAAAGGGGTTTTCAACCCCCATTTTAGTTTAAGGGGACTTTGGATTTACCGGTCCTGGGCCCAGCAGGGCCCCCAAACCTGCTGCCCCCACATTTAAAAATTTCCCGGGAAAAAAGGAGTCTTTAAACCACCTTTTATTTTTAAATGGACTTTAAATATAAGTCCTGGGCCACGGCATGACCCCCAAACCTGCATAACCCCCAGTTTTTAAAAGTCCCGGGAAAAAAGGGAGTCTTTCAACCACCATTTTAGTTTCCTGGAAAATTGATTTTCCCTGCCCGGGGCCAAACGCTAAACCCCCCAAATTGCTTAACCCACTTTTAAAAAGGGGCCGGGAAAAAAAAGGAGTCTTTCAACCACCTTTTTTAGTTTCAGGGAAATTTTTGGTTTTTAAAACCCGCCCGGGGGAACAGCATGAGCCCAAACATGAAACCCCCCCAAAGATTAAAAAAGTGGGAAAAAGGAGTTTTTCAACCCAAAATTTTTAGTTTCCTGGACATTGTTTTATACCTGTCCTGGGCCAAAAGCATGAGCCCCAAACCTCCCATGACCTCCACTTTTAAAAAGTGCCGGGAAAAAAGGAGTTTTTAAACCACCATTTTATTTTTAACCGGGAAAACAATTGGGACTTTTTCCTGTCCTGGGCCACACCCAGGGCCCCCCCGGGGGGGGGAAATTTAAAGGGGGGTTTGCGGTGGGGGCCCGGGGGTGGGGGCCCGTAAATCTATTAACATGCGGGTTTTAAAAGGGCCCTGATGAGCAAGAAACGAAAAATGTCGTGCTAAAGCAGAGTGGGGAAAAGGGGAAAGTGTGAGAACTTCCACCCTTTCCCTCAGTACACAGTAAATTACCGGGGGGTAGCGCTTCCCCCTCTTTTTTGAGTGGGGGAACCAATTGAGCTTCACTTGGAAAAAAAATGTGGTTAACGTCCTTTTAAACTAGGTTTGCCCTTTATTTTGGCATTCTTTTTCCCCATTTTACTCAAGGGGCTGGGGGGGAAATTTGGTCTCTGAAACTTTTTTCTCTGTCCGTTCCATACTCCATGTCCTCTGAATAATTTACATTGGTCAAGTTTTCTGTACCTCCCTTGCACAATTCAGGGGGAATTTTTTTTAAAACAGCTATTTTGTCCATGAAAGTTTTTTAGTTTTTTAAATTTTGAAAACCCCTTTTTAAAATGGATGGAATCCCCCCCTGTCTTTGTTTCTTTTTTTTAAATTTTTTTTTTAAATGGGTTGTTCAAAAAGGGATTGTTTGCTATTTTAAAGATCTTGCAAAAAAAAAGGGTCTTTTTGCAATATGTGTCCTTTTAAACAGTGTCCAAACCAAACCCTTTTTTGGGGCCCGAACCATCCCCCCTTGAGCCATTTTGCCCCTTTGGTGAAGAACAAATGTCTTAGAAAAAAAATTTTTTTGTTTGGGGAACCTTTTGTATAGCTGCATGTCACGCAAAATGCCTCCAAAAATTAAAAGGGCATGCCCCTTGGAGCCCTTTGGACAATTGTGAAAAACAAATGCTTTTAGAAAAACTTTTTTTAAAAATTAGGACCTGTAGAAATAGCTGCATGTCCAGAAAAAAATGCCCCAAAAATTCAAAACAGGGAACCCCAAGGCCACTTTTGCCCAATTGTGAAGAACAAATGTCTTTTAAAAAACAACTTTTTTTAGAATGGGAAACTGTAGTATTGCCCTTTTTAAAAGCAGCATCCCCCCAAAAAAAAATTTAAAAATGATTTTCTCAGAAACTTTTTTAAAAAAAGGTTGAAGGGGGAAATGCACTTAGAACCCAATTTCTGTTCAAAGGACCATGATTATTGCTGTATTCACAGCAACTGCCCCCAAAAAAAAATTAAAAAATATGACTTCTCGCCATTTTAAAAATTGTGAGGCAAATCCCCCAAAAACCCATTGAAAAAGGTGAAATATTCAAAAGAAAAAAGTGAGAAAATGGAATTGGTTTTTTCATAAAACCTTGGTGTTTTTTTTCCCCTTCACACGGGAAAAAAACCGCAAAATGAATTTTGGGAATTGAGAAAAAAAATTTTGAAAGTAAGAAATGATCTTTTTTAAAAAAAAGTTTTTCAAGAGGACTTTTCTGTTTGGGAGGAATGTGAAGTAGCTACCCAACAAATCGGTGCCTCGGAAAATTGGGGGCCCAAACCCTTTCTTTTTTCAGAGCCATGCCTGTTTCCCTCTTGATGAAAGTCAAAGATCCACTTTATCTGTGGGAAAGGGGGGAAGGGGCTTTTGGTCTGAAATTGTTTCCCGGCTGTGCTGAAGGTCCGCTCAGATAGACGCGGGGCTGCGGGGGCGGGGACAAAATCTAGGGCGTGGCGAGCCAGCTCGGGCCATTCTTTCTTTTTTTGGGATCCCAGAAGTCTATTGGGCCCGGAAAAACATACAAAAACACGGTGTTGGGATGCAGATATTTCGTGCCCCATGATTTTTAAAGTGGTCTCTGGGTGTTGTATCTTTTGGCTGCATTGCTTTGCGTTGGTGAGGTGGTAAATAAAGTTAAAGAGGTCCCCCCTTGGGGCTTCTGCCACCTTCCCTGTGCCCCCCCGCTAGGGCTATTTGGCCCTACTGCTGTCACGTGGGTGGCTTTTGTTCCCCCGGGGGACATTTGAAGAAACGTGAAGCAGACCCCAAACAGATGTCTCCAGTTGATCAATCGAAAGGTCCCCATTTCCTGTTTTTACTCTTTTTTGGGGGGTGGAGGAAAAAAGTGCCGATTTTTTGTTTTGTCCCCCGGGGGATCCAGGAGGGGGGGCCAAACCCAGTAATGTTGTTCATTTGAGGGCCCTTTAAAATCCCGGGTTTCTTGTTGGGGGAAATGGAGTTTCCAAGCACTCTTGTGAGAGATGGGGGCCTTTGGATTTCCCAAGCCTCGGGTTAAAGGGGGGCACTAGCAAACTCATCTTCCTCATTTGCCTAAAATTAAACCCCAAAACCTTTTCCCAAAGGGCGGGCGTGGGGTGTCTGGGGAATACCTCCTGCCCCTCCCCCTTTCTCCTCCTCCGCTTTTCCGGCTTGGTCAAACACCCCTAAACTTCCCTCAGATGATGCACCCTGGAGCTAAAGGTGCCGCCTTCCCTTAGCTTGGACCCAAACCCACTCCCTAAGGGAAGACCTTTTAAAAAATTTGAAAAACTGTGGGGCCCTTGGGGGTTTTGGCGGAGGGGAAAAAAGGCTCCCCCCGTGCTGGCGGGCCCTGATGTTTCTGAGTTTTTCCAACGATCTTTCCCAGATCTAAGATCACCACAATGGTCATGCGGGAAAAAGGGGCATCGTCCGCCGGGACCATTTTTGGGGTGGCTTTTTAAAAAACGGAAAGGGGAGGGTGCAGAGCTCTTTCCCCTGCCTTTTAATTGGGTGGCTCAACACCCCGGGTCCGCACGCTGCTTTTCAGGCCATGGGGTCACTTGTACTGCGTAATGGCATTGCGGGGGGGTCCCACAATCGCTGGGGGCTTGTGGGGGTTTGGGAAATTTCCCGCGTGTTGCCACGTCAAAAAATGAGACGGTTTTACGGGGAGGGGGGTGATGCTGCATCGCGCCAGGGGGGACGAAAGAAAAGGGGGCGAACGGCGGAAAAAGGGGAAAAATCAGACCTCGAGCCTTCTTCAAACAGGCAGTCCAGGGCCCCCGGGGAGCCCCTTTAGGAAAAAATTTTTGGCGGGCAAGGTTCATGACTTTTGGCCCGGCAAGGGTTTTTGCTCCGCCTTTCCGGGCTTAAGGGGGGGCCAGCAGATTTCGGGGCCCCTTATTTGCACCCACCTTGCCGGGGACAAATTTTTTGTAAAACCCCGCCAGCGCTCGGGTTTGTTGGGTGGAAAAAAACGCTCCGACCTGTTTTGTGGACGGGGCTCCCAAAGGGAGATTTTTTCAACCGGGGCCCCGGTGTTCTGGGACGGGGAGCCCCCAGAGGACCTTGGGGGGAAAAAGCCCTTTCAACCCCTCCCTGCGATTTTGAAGAGGGGGTTTCGCCCAGGGCCCGAGAGCCACCGTCCCCCCCCGAGCATCCACCCAGCTTCCCCCGTGAAACTGTACAGAGATATAGCGGCCTTGGCCGGGGCTTTTCTAGTCCCTGTGTGGTGGTGAGATGGACTTTTCCGGACCCCAAAATGCGGGCAAGCGTTGAAAAAATTTTTGATGGGCTGTGGTGGCTGGGAGGGCCCGGGACGGCTTTTCTGGCAAAGAAAATTTCCTGCTCGGGATCTGGGTTTTGGGGGGAAGGGGAGGGCCATACGTGCGGGCCCCTCTGTGTCCACCAGACGGAAAGGCAACCCTTTTCCCAAAGGGCCCAAAAACCTGGGAATGGCCCACATTCAGGCTTTTGGCTTTTGGGGTGGTTTGGGGGTTTTAAAATGTTTTTTCTGCTCCCCAAAACCCGGAAGACAGAAGGTGGCCCGCTAGACTGGCCGCGGTTTCGGCGTGCAGGCGGTAAAATGGCGGGAAAGGGAAGGGGGAGGATGGGTCTCTGGTGGTTTCTGGTTTGGTTTCTCGGGGGGACGGTGGAGGCTGAAGCGGAGGTGATCCCCGATCATGACTCTGAGAGACTGGGCGTGGGGGGAAAAAGCTTGGTGGTGGCGGGGAGGGGGAGGCGGAGGAAAGAGGGTGTGACAGTGGTTGGAGGCCCGGCGTCGGTTTGGCCTTTTTTTGGGCCAAATGTTCCCTCCCCTTTCAACTCATGGATTCGCTGCTTTTGACTTGGGCTTGTTGGTGGTGGTTAAAAACCCCTTAAGGTTCTTGCCCTTACTTTTGCGTTTACGGCAAAGGGGCATATTTACATCGCTGGGGTTTTGGAAAACAGAGGCTTGCTCAAAAAAAGGGCCCCGGCTTGAGAGGTCCTGGACCTTTTTTAGGCGATAAGGGGGAAAGGGGCGGGGGGGTTTGCGCTGACCCTGGGGTGGTGGAACATATCAGCCGGGCCCTTTTGCGACCGGCCCCCTCCCTTTTTTTTGGAGGGACCCGTATTGAAAACTACCCCATCGTCTTCCCCCCTCCAATGATGAAGCCCCTCGCAAGCAAAATTTTTGCGGAAAAGAACCCGGTTTGGGTCCCCAAAGTCGTCATCATCATCATCATCAACACAGGTGACTTGGTCTTCCCGACTTTTTGCATCCAAAAAAGCTGCGGGTACAAGCAAAAGGGGCCCGCAAAGGGGTTTTCCGAACCGCCCGAAATTTTTTTCCCATTGACCGGGTTTTTCACCTCCTTTTGATGGATCGTTTAAATGGGGTCGGCAGAGAAAAAAACCCTCTTGGGTCTTTTAACATGCCTTCTGACCCCAAAACCCCTTTTTTTAAACAAAAAAGGTCTTCAGACAATGGATTAACCCCAGTGGTTGGGGACACGAGTTGCATTTTTGGGGTGCCCTTTATGTTGGGGGGTTTCTGTTTATGCTGGATGACGACATTTGTTTGGGCCGGGGAATGGGGAGGACGAGGAGGTTAAAATGCTATGGGAGGTTGCATTTTAAAAACTGAAGGGGAAAAATTGGCGACGATTTTTTGTTTTCTTAGATTCCAGGGCCTGACCCCGCGATGGGCAGGCCCGACGGTCCTGCAACTGCGATCCGTGGGATGGTGTTGGGCGCCAGCACTGGAAGGAGCACCCTTTTCTCGTACCTCTTTCCTCCATGTGTAAACCCCCCTCTTTGTCGGTTAAACCCCCTGCATTTGCCCCCAAAGTTCAGAAAAATAGAAATTTTAGAAGGTATGGGAAAAGTTTTGGAAAGTCTCTTATTAAAAAGCCCGGGAAATTTCCCCCGTTTCTCAAAAACCCCCTAATCAAAAAAAAAATTGCTGGATTCAAATTTTTAAATGCAAAAGTGTCTTCAAAAAAATCTGGAACTGGCAAAAATGAAAAAAATCAAGTTTTTTTTTTTTTTTTTTTTTTTTTGTATAATACACAGTATTTTTTTACCTTTCCAAATTAACCGGGGTGGGCTATAGTTTTCTGTTTTAAGAATTTTTGTGGATGCTGCGTCAATGAACCAAAAAAAAAAAAAATTTCGGGTGCGCAAAAATCAAAAAAAACGTTTTTGTTTGTTTTCGTATAATACCCCCTTTTTTTGCACCCTTTTAATTCAATGTGGTGGGCTTAGAATTGCTGTTTTTGGGTTACGTGGATGCTGCGTCAATGAACAAAGCCCGGGGTGCGCAAAAGTCAAAAAAACGTAAATTTTTATGTTTTGGTTTTGATACACGGTTTTTTTTGGCCCAAAAAACAAAACCCCGTGCCGACTACAAGTTGCTGGATTGTAATTTAACTGCCCAAAGGGGGATATATAACACAGTGGAATTGGTTTTTAATTTAAAATGAAAACCTATCTGAAAAATATACTGATAAAAAAAGTGGAAATTTTGAAACCCAAGAGACCTGCAGTTTCTTGAATTTTTTTTGTATCCCTTTTTAAATTCAGGTGCCCAATATCCGGAAATATTTCAATTGAAATGTTAATAAAAAAAGATAAATTTAAGGGGGCAATGGCTACACTAAATCTTGGTGAAATTTATCCGTGTTCTTTTTAAAATAGGGGCTTGTCTGTGTTCCCCCTGGGGCCCCCCCCGCCCCCCCCTGTGGGCTTTTTCAGCGGTAGATGCTTTCTTTTAAAAAATTTTAGCTAATCTTAAAAAATTTTAAATCTTAATCTAAAATAAATTGGAAGGGTTCCCCAGCTAAAAGTAGAGGTTTCTCTGTGCAGAAATAGACTAATTTCGCTGAAATGTTTGGCCACAGGCAGAGCGCACGTCCTATTCCTATGAGACGCTGAGAGACACTAAGGCTGAACGGGAAAATCGCTGTTCTATGTAAAACGAGGTCATGTGTTTTTTTCCAGCCAATCGCAACCATACACATCCCAGCCATGACGTCGCACACACATCTCACCCTGCTCTATTCTGTAATCTGATTTGCTGGCCGCCAAAATTACAGGAAGCGCCGAAAATGGCGCGATCTTAATAGATGGTGCACAGATTTTAACCTTAATTATCGCATGATCTGAAAATTTCGATCACCATAAAAACCTTGCCGATTTCAACTTTGTCGATAAAAGTCGCTCAACACTAGTGGTCAGGCATATATGCAGCTTTCTCTGTTTTAAGATACTTGCATGGCATAACTAGAAATGTTATGGCCCCATAGCAAAGTGAACTAGCCCCCTACCTATTCATAAAAGGAAACAGAAACAGCAGCACAAGTAACAATAATTAAAAGTATGGATAATAGTGCCATATATCAGAGAACCCACATAGTAGTGATAGATAGCAGAAAGCCACCAACTTATTATTTTCTACAAAAAGTACAATGTTCATGCACTTGAGTGGCCCCCATACCCTCTGGGCCCCATTGCAGCTGTAACAGCTATAGTTAAACCCATGGTGCCTTAACTGTCTCCGTATCTTTGGTGAAGAGGAACTTGTGTGGATATCTTGCCTGTATAGGGCGGCCATTAGAGGTCAGAGGAGGTCTTATTGTATTTCAGGTGACTCACATATTGTAATAAACTGAAGTAATTTTAAGCCATATTGACGACACTGAAGGTATAGCTTAGCTTCTTACACATGCTGTAATATTGGAAGGGATAATTATAATATTCTAAACACTAACAGAGGTTTATCAAATTAGCACATGTTACAAGTGGAGGAGTCATTCATTACAACCAACTAAATTTCAGCCAAAATTGATAGGACCTTAGATGAAGCTATTGGCTACACTTAAAGTTTTCCATTGCATCTGTAAGTGACACCGGATGCCTTGAATTACCGGTAGGTTTCCACAGAGGTCAGTATTTGGACTATATCCCGATGCTTTTGAAGTATATTTGTCAATGACCTTGTATTGGAAATGGTCTAGACTTTAGAAAGGAATAGTTAATAATTTGAAGATAATACTAAACTAAATAGTGTGACCTGAGGAATATGACCTGGTTTGGTCCATTGCAATATACTAAACTGCATAGAAAATGATTGGATCATCTTAATGATCAAACTCATAAGTGTATGGAAATGAAAGTAATGCACTTAGAACAGTCAATTACAAATTATATTGTATAACACTGATTAAATCAAAAATGAAAAAGTGGATATTTATAGATTGTAAACAGAATAAAAACTGATAAAAACCTAGGCATGCTGTCAAGGCAAACAAAATCATGGTGTGCAGAAGACATATAGCAGAGCTAAAGAGGTTTCAGAGACTGGGTTTGGTGGATTAAGCTATGTCTACACAGCTCATGTTAAAATACCGGCGAAAATCCGACAGCATTTTAACATTGCCGGATTTACACTAAAAACTGCTGTCATTCTTTGAATTTCCACCGGCCCAGTACATTGACTGTACAGGAATCCGATATGTTCTATTTTCCACCAGAGGGCCTACGGTTTACAAATCCAACAGTAGAAAATCTGTGCTGTGTAGACTACAGCATGGATTCTCTATTGCTGCCTATGGGGCACTGGTTACAGTAAAATTTTCGGCGGATTCTAAATACTGAGTCCACTGAAAATACGACCAAAAACCAGTCCTGTGTAGACATCGCCTTAGAGTACAAAGAAAAGTTAGCAAAACTAACGATACTGAAATTTCAGAACAAATGACTCAGGGGTCACCTACTTACTGTGTATAATACATGATTATTTGCATTAAAGTGGTATACCAACAATCAGAATGCTTGCCAGGCATTCAGAGTTTATATAAAAAAAATACAAAAACCTTATCCTCTAAACCTGCTCATACCAGCTCTGCTGCCGTTCCTGGTGATCTCGGTGGGTGACGTCACGTTCATTGTTCATGTGACCCTGCAGCTAATCACAGGCTTCAGCAGTCTCTTCCAGGATACATGGCACATGACCTCTAAGGCCTCTGATTGGCTGCAATGTCAAATGAGCATGATGTCATTAGCTGGCGCATCAGGACCAGCAGTGGCGCTGGAATGAGCGGTTTTAAAAGGAGAGGATTTTTTTTCTATTTTGTGCTATCCTCAAATGACTGATGAGCACTATGAAATACTGGAACACCCCTTTAATAATAATCATTTATACCCAACCTGAGAAGGGTTGAATCACTATAGGCGACATGTCCGAAAATTGGAGGCACCATGGCAGTTTTTAGGCGCATTGAATCAGTGTAAAGTGCACCAGAAAGTACGATCCCCTCAAAAATCTGGCGTCAGGTATACCTTGCATAGTAAAATTAATGCGCCTAACTTAATGCGTAACGGAGGAGCATAACGTATCATTACTAGTGTATGTAACGCTCCTCAATAGGCGCATTGCATTATGGAGGCGCACAGCAGATCATTGCTACTTTATTTAATGCACCTTTTTAGGCGCATTACAATGTGTCATACCTGGCGTGCAATAGCGTACAATTTATCGAGAATATGGCATCAAAAATGTTTCTGGCACAAAATAGACCAAAAAAACGGCGTTTGCATATTGGCACATGTCGCCCTATGTTTGCAGGAAAGGATTTTCTGCTAATTCAGTTTTTGTTGCTTTAGACGTAAGTAAAATGATGAAATAATAAATTCTCCATATATCCTCAGTAGCAATTTGTCTATATTTGTTTTTACTGGTTGCTTTCCAGTCAAGAGACAAGTGCTGGTATTAACATCATATCCTCACTGCATAGTAATCACTTGAACTAAATGGACTTGTCACTTTCTAAGTTTCTGTTCTATAGATTAGTACCCTCCAAGAGAAAATTGTTTAGCAGAAATATTACAATTTTCTCTTGTTGGTTGCTGTTCACTTTACAGGCAACAATGCATTCTTATGACTATGTCTTGCAATTGCATTACCCCTTACCCTATAACAGATGCATCACTGCACAGCTGAATTTTTTACTGAATGTGGCTTAAAGGCATGGAACTGCTGTGGGAGTATAATTTTACTTTATTTTTCTCTTTTTATTTTATCTATATATCTACAAAATAAAATGTGATCCTTTTGCTGCAGAAAATTCTCTGGTAAAAATGTGCAGATTATGTGGATTTTGGTGGAGATTGTACCCCATTTAAAGGGGTGTTCTCACCATGCTGTTTCTCAGCCAGTTTCAGGCTCCAATTTCCTGGTCAGGCTGTGGACGGTTCTACTACAGTGATTGGTATATCAGCTCTGCTGTTCCTAGCTGAGCCTGTTACGGTGACATGAGTGCAGGAGATTTATAAACTGTAGTGCACAAGGCTACAGAGCTCTAACAGGTTAAAGTTTGTCAGTAATATAGATAAACAAGCTCCTGTACTGGAGATAATACATAGCAAGGAGTAAGTCACCATGGTCAGACAAGGCTGCTGGAGCAACGAGAACAGAGAGATGGCCGGTAACATAAGGAAACTTGTGCATACAAGTAGGAGATAAAATCTCATCTATCTCCTAAACAAAGCATGATCTGAGCAGTAATGTATTTGTTAATAATCTTTATTTACCTTTTTCTGCACGTTTAAAGTTGATCATTGTGGTGAGAAAATCCCTTTAAGTCAATGGTGAAAATCTTCAATTAATCCATGACAGAAAATTACATGCTGCAGATTAAATTTTTAATTTGGATTTTAATTTAATTTGCACTGCAGGTCAATTTTCGCATCAACAATTTTCATGAGATAGGTATAAGATTTATAAAATGGTACAAGATTTATAAAATCCTATCCACCAGATTGGTACTATAACCTGCTGCAAATTTTCAGTGCGTAAATCGCACAGAAATCTGCAGCAAATCTACTGATAAATGTTTGCAGATTGTGTTGATTTCAGTGCAGATTGTACTCCATTAGACTCAGTGGGCATTATATTTTTGATAGAAATTGATATGCCTAAAATTCAGGTCAATTTCTACAGAAACAGTTTCCACCATGTGGGCATGAGATTTGTAAAGTCTAATGACTAATAAAGAAATCCTTTGTGCATTTTTCGTGTACAAATCTGCAGAGGAAATCCACATCAAATCCATCCTGTGTGCATTCACCCTAAGGCTATGTCTACAGAGCATATGTGACGTCCAAAATCCGACAGCATTTTAACATTGCTGTACCTCGGTTTTTGGCACTGGTTTGCGCAAAAAACCACAGTCGGTTTTCGGATTTCCCGACGGCCCAGTTTGACTGTATGGGAATCCGCCAGAAGATAGGACATGTTTTCTCTTCCAGCAGAGAACTATGGTGTAGAAATCCCACAATAGAAAATCCGTGCTGTGTAGAATACAGCACGGGTTTTCTATTGCGTTCTAGGTGAATTTTTTGCAGATTCTAAATACTGATTCCGCTTAAAAATCTGATATAGCCTGAGGTTTTGCTATAAATTCCTGTGTCCATCTCATGACATACTAACTGGGACACTGGTATACACTAATGCATTACTAGATCCATGTTGTATTATTTTGGCAATGTATCACAATAAATCACTGATTTTTTTAGATCACCCCTTTACTTGTCAAAAGGACTTTCAGTAATCGGAATTAATTTAAGTGCACCTCCTGGGTAAAGCTTAGTACAGGCAGATTTATCCATGCACAAAAAGTTACAATTTTTACCTTCTACAACAAGAACATACATGGCTCTGCACAAAGAATAAGTGAAGTTACTTTGTGTCAGTAACATATCTGGCAGCGTACCAAATGTTAATTTGCTCTTAGCTACTTGAGATTAAATGTAATTCCTTCCCTGAGCAGTTTTAAAGTAAGCAAGCATGAAAGCATTTTCTGAGTAATCTGGGAGGAATTGACATTTAAATGAGTTAGCATTACATCTGCACTTTAAGGCTATTCATTTCATAGATAAATTAACTACATTATTCTCTCTTTATCTTCCGTTTTGAAAGAACTCCATCAGCAGGAGAAATGGCAGTCCAGGGTCAGCTCAAACTGCTCTTATCCCAACCATGCTGTAATTGGAACTTGCTGCTCGCAACACTGCTGCATCCTGATTGTCTCATTGCTAAAACTTTGCTGACTTGCTCAAGTAAGTACATCTTCTATTTCACTTATGTATTAGAGTATGTTAATGTACAGTATATATAGCACACAGACGTACCTGTGTGCATGCTTATAATAGGTATATACAGAGTATAACTGTACGTGCTTCTGTAACCCCGACAGTTACGTACTTACAGAAATTTGCAGTGTATGGCTGTTACGCGCTTATTAGGCTGAAGAGTCCATTGAGGGTAGTGGTGCTGAAAGGCAATATAATGCAAAGCGGAAGTGGTTTTACTCTTAGGATCTGATCAAGGCCTTAATTTGGGTAGTTTTTTTTATTTTATATTAAGATAAAACACACAGTACTAAGGTTTCAAATCATAATACTTTATGTAATACATAATGCAGAATAATACAACTGAACAGTTTTGTGTATTGAAATATTTGGAAGCTGGTAAAGATGCTCCACCAGATATTCAAAGCACTCAAAAGATGCTATAAACTTGTTATGCTTTATTAGACAATTGTAACTTGCAGATTACATTGTAAAGATAAATGATTAGTGTAGATAGCAGACAAGTACAATAACAGTTTGTGAGCTGATGTACACAGAAAATGTTACTATGCATATTGCACTCATTGCATTCATATTGCAAATGTTTAAATATCCAGCTAGAAGTTACCTAGGTCAAAAATCATAGGACATGTTGTATGCTAAGTAAAAATGTGATTCAACAGTCAGATATTCAAAACGATGAAGCATCATAGGACTTGTCAAAGAATTCTTGAGAAAAAGAAAACTAAAATTCCAAATGTTATGATAAACACAACAAAACTGCACCAAATTTCTTAGACATTATCCAATGTAGTCTATAAAGTCACAAAAATGTAGTATTTATCAGGTTGGTTGCCGATGAAGAGTAGTCAGATCTCTAAAATACTTACAAATATTTGCTACAGGTTGACATCTTCCAGGCAATCAGGACAAATTGACTTATTGTTTCCTAGCCAGGAGAGAGATGACGACATAGAATTACTGGTGATAAACTCATGAAAATGACCAAAAGACACCTTGCACTCATTAAAAAAGAAACCCAAACTTACAGATGAGAAAGAACAATACTGGAAATGTCTCAATCCAAATGTAGGATAAGACTAAGAGCCCTTCCACCTGAGTTTTTGAATTTTAAAACCGACTGAAAATTGACTGTCAGCCATCTGCATAGACTTCAATAGAAAATCTTTTCAGTAGTTGGCTGACATTTTGAAAAACTTAGAACTGTTCAATGCAAAGGGTAACTGCTGAATCCATGAAACACGCCCAAAAACTGTCCCCTTTTGCGTTAAAAAAAGTCAAACTACCAGTTGGATAGTCCGACCAGTATTTTGTCTATGCCGTGTGAATTCACCTTTAGAGATCAAGTTGATAAATTCTATAGCATTATAAAAAATTCCCCAAATATTCATTTTTTCACGGTCTATATTTTGCTCACTGAAGAAAACTTAAACCTTACATACACTGCCAGTATTGGGCATTGCAAAGTGATTGCTTAGAGAGCACCAGTGACTTCTCCTGATCTGTCTGTTTTAGTAAATCCTTGTGTTCCCTGTGAAATGACAATTATGGATCATCTTCTCTTATAACCCTGTGTTGTGCTGTTCCTCCGTTATTCCTTATAGATATATATTACTGAATCAGTCAGCTGGGTGTTACTAGTTGGGGGTGTTACCCTGCACAGTCTGACATTGACCAATCAGTGCTGACCGTCAGTGTCACACCTCTTTGAAAACCGGAATAGAAAAACCCATATGACAAATTCAGTAATACATTTCTGAAAGGAATACCAGCAGAAAAGCACAACACAGCGGTATAAGATAAGATGATCCAAAATTGTTATTTCACAAGTATTTACTGAACTAAATATATTAGAAATAGTTGCAGGTCCTTTTTATTCCATCAATTTGCATTGTGGTCAACGGTCTTCTTTAATGTGTTAGAAAATCTTCTGCCTCCAGTCATTCAAAGTGCTTGATATTTATGAATACACATTCCAGTGCTTAACCTGATCATCTAATTGTGACAAAAAGTTAGATTGACTTTGGCAGCATTGATCTTACACTTAAGGGGGTTGTCTCACTACATTGATTGATCTGACCTTAGTCCTGTTTTCTTGGTTTCATTTTTAATTCAAGGGCATGTTTACTGGCTTCTACTAGGCTGCAGTAGAAGCCAGGTCTGTAGCTATAGCAACCAGTGCTGGCAGCCTATTATGAGAGAGTAAACATGTCTGTAACAATAATGACCTGAGGAGCTTATGCAGCCCATACAAGGGGGGCTATCTCAGAATAGGTAGGACACTGTTAATGAACATATATTGCAAAGTGACTTGTTTTTGCAAGATCTTTAACATAAAAAGCAATCTTTGTAGTGAGACAACCCCTTTAAGTGCCGATTTTCATCATAGTGCAATATGAATAATCCTCATCCAAATCAGTAATATGGGATATTGCAAAAGATCTTCACTTTTAGGCTAGGTCTACACTGCATCGGACAAAAAACGGGCAGAAAGCGGGCGTTTTTTTTCCAATGCAGGACCGCGGTTTTGGGCTAAAACCGCGGTCGCTTCTCGTTTTTTTGACATCGCCCATACAATTGTATTGTATGGAAAGACGCCAAGAAAACTAAAAGCGGTGGCGTATTATACAACATATTGTATAATACGTGGGCGCCAGAAGACTAGCAGAGAAAAGACGAGCTGTGAAGACTATAGGTCGTCTTTTCTATTGCCGTCTATAGGGCCGCACGAACGATCGCATCTTCGGCGCCTTTAAAAAACTAAAAGCGGCAAAAATACAATTGTAATGCTGTGCAGTGTAGATACAGCCTTACTTTTCCGTATCTCCAGAATGTCATAAAGCACCACAGTATAAATTTGTCACCCGGCCAAAATCATATAAGGATAGTAAAGGTTTGTTTTTTTTTTAAAGGTGCCTTTGTCTTGACAAAGCATTTCAGAGGATTTAATTCCCATGTGAAGTAATTCCATAGAGATAATGAATATAGCAAATGGAAACCTCCCTTCCACCAAGCTATAAAACATGGTCATTCAGATCATTTCCAACTGGTAAAGCTATAGCATTCAGATAGGAAAACCATACTGACTAGGATTTCTGCCACCACAGTGACAATCATTAGATTATTGACTATAACAAACTTATGTACAACGCCAGCAACCATTTGGTTATGGCTGTATACGTTAAAAGTCCACAAGGCAGTCCTTTAGACAATACAGGCACAGACAGTCATGCATTTAAGTCAATACATTGGCGTGCATTATCCAAACATTGCATGCTTGAGAAAGGGGTAGGAGTTCCTTCGAAACGTTGCGATCGTGCAGCGCTCAGCCGGTTGTCCAGACTACTCCTCCTAAACTCCAATGTTTGGATAACGCATGCCAAGGTATTTACCTAAATGCATGACTGTTTGTGCCTGTATTGTCTAAAGGACTGCCTTGTGGACTTTTAACGTATACAGCCATAACCAAATGGTTGCTGGCGTTGTACATAAGTTTGTGATATTCAATAAATTTTTGTAAGCTAACAAGCTAGTATGGAGTCTTATCTATTTTCAGCGTGCATTGGATCTTTAGAGGAAAAGGAGAACCTCTGAGATAGACCCTGTGGCACAGTACAGGTAACAAATGCGGTAATTCAAAAGCGAAGACTGTCAGTAGAACTTGTAACACCTTAGATAACAGGTGCCATATTCCAATATTTCTATCTTTTTGTATGTACACATATTAACAGAAATGGGGGGGGGGGGGACATGGTTAGAAATGTATGCTGACAGCTTTGTCTGTGCGAAGTTTCTTCTTTACTGGATTGTGTTATTCAAATAGTTTTTCTCATTAGTGTTACGTGACCTTCAAAGCCCTCGTGCCATTTGTTATTTTAATACCTAGTTAATTAACATCTTCAGTTTTATCTGCATAGCACACATTCTGTGTTTTATCTAAATTATTTACACAGGCAACAAATTATCATGGCATGGCACTGTGCATGTAACTTATGAATAGAGTACAGTACAAAAAGAAAACCAAGTCACTTCACTGCATTGTCCAGCCAGTCATCCCCTTTATAGTAATACGTAGAGCCGGTGAATAGACGCCTGGCAGTATAAGGAAGGAGAATTGATTTAGTATGTTATAGAGGAATATGAAAGTAAAAATATACTGAAGCAGAATCAAAAGAATGTAAATCAGCTCACCCAATCCTCGTCGATGTCCAGTAGAGTCTCGGTAAAAGGATAACCCCTTCCAGATCCTGTCGTAATGCAAGCAAAATAACCGGCTTCAATACTGTGACGAGGGGAGCTTAGCCAAGCGAGGACATCATTGGATGCTTGTTAAAAATTCATACGTTGGCGCAAAACAAATTTGAAAAAAACTGCAGGCTACCCTATTGTTGGCGCAGAGGGAACTGGCAGTCACCCCATCTGCGGACGCAGAAACAATGTACAAGGAAGCCAGATCGGTGCTGGAATCTTTTGTGCAGAGTCAAGCGAACTGGCTAGTTAAACTTAATCAGAATAGATATTTCAGGGGAGCAAATCGGGACAGTCGGATGTTGGCGCGACTGGCTAAAACACAACATAGTCGTAAACCAGTGTTGGCCCTGAGGGATCCTGCCTCCGCGGCGCGATACACAGCTCCAGAGGAGATCTCAGGACTATTTGTTGAGTTCTTTGAGGATCTCTATAGAGCACCGCCGACTGAGATGGATCAGATAGAGTCTTTCCTAGCCTCAGGGTCCCTTCCGGGCCTTAATGAGGAACAGCAGGCATTTTTAGATGGCCCGATTACGGAGGAGGAGGTGAGGACGGCCATGGCATCCTCAGCCAGTGGGAAGTCGCCTGGGCCGGATGGCTATGGCAATGAATATTATAAGCTTTTGTCAGTCGAAATCACACCAGTACTGACTAGCCTCTATAATGCAGTATATCGGGATCAGAGAGCGATGGAGCTATTTTCGGAGTCATGCACTATTTTGCTCCCAAAATCGGGCAAGGATCAAACACTGGTAAAAAAAACTATCGTCCAATAGCTTTGCTCAACTGCGATTATAAATTTTTAACCAAAATCTTAGCGACTCGACTTCAAACCTTTCTTCCTCACATAGTACAACCTGCCCAAAGGGGTTTTATACAGGGACGCCAGGCAGTGAAAAACATTCGGGCAGTGGTGGGGGCGACGGTGAGGGCATCGGAACCTTCCTCGGACATTCTGATGCTTCTGAGTTTAGATGCTGAAAAAGCATTCGACAGGGTTTCGTGACCCTTTCTGTCTGCCACCCTGTCAAGGAGGAACTTTGGTCCTACATTTCTAAATTTTATTTCTTACATCTAAGAGGGGTCATCTACTAATCTTTTAATCAATGGGCTACTCACTCCTCCTTTAGATATGTTTAGAGGCACCCGACAGGGTTGCCCACTATATCCATTGCTCTTTGATCTTGCGATAGACCCGTTGTTATATTGCCTAAAGCCCAGTCGCACCGCGGATGGGGATCTGGAAGATTCTCCGATTGTGGACATAGTGGCGTTTGCTGATAATGTACTGGTGATTTTGAAAAATCCGCGACACAACTTACAAAGGGTTTTGCAGACGCTGCGGGAGGTGGGATCCCTTTCGGGATATCACATCAATTTTGACAAAACAAACGCAATGATACTTAAAGGACCAGCAAAACCTACATGGGCACCACTCTATCCATTTAATTGATGTACTAATAAGATGCCCTATTTGGGAGTAACAATATCGAAACTTCCTTCCAGTTTATATAAAAACAATATCGCCCCCTATATAGCTTCGATGGAAGCAAGATTGCATGCATGGAGGCAGCTCCTGTTGTCCTATGTGGGCAGGGGGAACCTTATCAAATTAATAGAGTTTCCCAAATTACTGTACCTCCTACACTCTCTTCCACTTTATATCAGACGCAAGGATGAGATACGCATAAATATGCTCTTTCGCCGCTTCATCTGGGGTGGTAAAAGGCCTCGTATCCCGCTGGTAATTTTGCAGCAGCCCAGGGACAACGGGGGTATTAACTTCCCGAATATCCGAGCATACAATGTGGCTGCGCTGATTCGTCCTGGCAGTGGACTGGTTGCAGGACACATCAATATACACGGATACCAAGACAGAGCAATCATTTTTCGGGAAGACCCGGCTGGCAAATCTTCTGCACTTGCTTTTACATCAAATCCCAGAACTGATTCGATTTAATCCACTGGTATCTTCAACATGGCGGGGGTGGCAAAAATTGAGGGGACTACTGGGACTTCATCCACATGCCTCAATGGTTCGCACTCTTATAGGTAACCCAGACTTTCAACACGGGGCTCCACATAAAGATTTCTACATGTGGGAGAAAGATGGGATATTGTCAGTCCATGATCTAATAGACACTAAAACACGTAGGATTTTGTGCTTAGAAGAACTAAGAGCCAGGTTCCCTGAGGCGGGGGTCTCCTTTTTCCCTTACTTAAGTGCTCGAAGCTATGTTCTGACATTGACTCCACACTTTACACAGAAGGAATGGGATCCAGTGTTACGCAAATTCTTGCTCAGGAGCACAGCGGAAAGGGGCCTGACTTCTCGTTATTATAAAAACTTGCACAAGCCACTTGATTTCTCGGAATCAACGATGGCACTGGCGAAGTGGGTGGGAGACGATCCTAGCCTGGAGGCATGGGTATTTTCGAGAACAGTAGTTGCTTCCGATGTGGGGAGCTGGAGGCAGATATATTTCATTGTCTATGGAATTGCCCAGTGATACAGGTCTTTTGGGCATGGGTGATGTTGTTTACAAGAACGCACTTGACGAATTATGTTCCCAACAATCCCCTATGGGCCATATTTGGACATATACACTGTGTTCCAAATTATTATGCAAATAATATTTTCTCTTATTTCCAAAATTACGTATATGAATTGCAGTCGTTGTAATTTTCCAGTCATCAACTATTAGAGAATAATTGAAAGGTTTTTGAACAAACTGCCTATGATAACAGTATATTTTATCAAAAAAAAAACCTCAAAATGCATGTTCTAAATTATTATGCACAGCAGCGTTTTCAACCTTTTCATTTTTATAACGAACAAAAAAATGTTCATTTGTGAAATTATAAGCATTAGCAGGTTATTACAAAATGAAATCAAACAGTTTTCAAGTCAAAACTTTATTCTAGGTGATGTTACATGTGTACATAGGACCTCTTGTTCGAAATGAGCTTCTGAACTCTCTCGTCCATTGAATTTGTCAGGTTTTGGATGGTTTCTGCTTTAATTGTTTTGCATGAGGCCAGAATACCCTCCCAGAGCTGTTGCTTAGATGTGAACTGCCTCCCGCCATCATAGGCACTCCTTTTGATGATGCTCCACAGGTTCTCAATGGGGTTGAGGTCAGGGGAGCATGGGGGCCACACCATAAGTTTGTCCCCTTTTATGCCCATAGCAGCCAGAGATGCAGATGTGTTATTTGCAGCATGAGATGGTGCATTATCAAGCATGAAAATGATCTTGCTGCGGAATGCACGGTTCTTCTTCTTGAACCATGGCAGGAAGTGCTGTTTGAGAAACTCCACATACATTATGGAGTTCATCTTTACACTTTCAGGGATCCTAAAGGGGCAGACAATCTCTCTCCCCATGATTCCAGCCCAAAACATTACTCCACCTCCTCCTTGTTGGCGCCATAGCCGTCTTTGCATGGGGTGTCCATCAACCAGCCATCCTCCACTCCATCCATCTGGACCATCGAGCGTTGAACGGAACTCATCGGTGAACAAAACAGTTTTGAAGTCATTCTTCATGTATTGTTTGGCCCACTGGAGCCGTCTGCTTGTGTGCAGTGGATAGAGGAGGTCGACAGGATGGCTTACGCACAGCTGCAATCTCTGAAGGACCCTCCATCTTGTTGTTCGGGGGACGTTGGAGGCACCAGCAGCTGCAAAAACTTGTCTGTTGCTATGACAACACATTTTTTCAGCTGCTCTTTTAAAATGACATAATTTCCTGTTTTAAAGAGTCCTCAATTTTCCCTTATCAGCACGCACAAGTGTGTGCTGTGAATGAGCTACATACTTCTTGATTGTGCGATGATCACAATCAAGTGTCTTGGCAATGTTGAATGTAGTCATGCCTTGACCTAAACACTCCACAATTTGTTGCTTCTCAGCAGCCGACACGTCCTTTTTCCTTCCCATTTTGGCTGAAAATGTAGGCTGCTTAATAATGTGGGACAGCCTTCTTATGTAGTCTTGCCTTTAATTGGACACACCTGCCAAACTAATTAGCACAGGTGTCTGCAAATGCTTTCAGTGATATAAAGAGCCCTGACACACATCACCATCAATGAGTTTAACTGACAAACAAAAAAATGCTTACCTTATCACTTCTTAATACTTTTTGCATAATAATTTGGAACACAGTGTAGATGTCTGGTTGACCCCATGCGAGCCGGGGAGTAGAAAATTATTATATATGATTTCAGCGGCAGGCGTTAAAACCATTTTGAATGCTTGGATACACGACTCTCCACCCCCTTTCAGGATGTTTTTAGATAAATTGTCCTATATATTGAAAATGGATTGGGTAGAAGCCTCCGGTAAAAAGGAGACACATGTCGAAAATTTTTTCCAAGTCTGGGGCAGTTTTATTCCCTTACTTCCGCGGAGAATACAGGGGGCCATTAGGGAGTGTTTCACTCATACCACATGGTTCCAGGAACAGATATTAACGGGAGTTGTGACCTGACTTACCCAGATGATGAAAATATCCAGCTCTGCCCTTGGCTTGCTTCTGGGGGCCCGGGAATCCAGTCTTAAACAGTGAAACAAGATGTTGGTGGTAGAAAGCGGCAGTTATGCTGACTGACCACCTTATCAAGATCAGAGGTGGGGGGGTGGGCTTGGAGAACGGAGCACTTATTGATATATATTGTATTGATGTATGTTTTACTTTTGCCTGGGCCTGAAGATGCATGTAATCTTCCTGTTATTGCGACTTGGGCCTTTTCCTTACGGCGACAGACAAGGGTTGAGGACAAAGACATGGCTTATAACCAGAATCAATATAATACCAAGAAAATCCTGGTCTAACATAGAGCAGGTTTAATTGCATTTAGAAAGCTTGTCTAGCGGTCAGACAGTTGGGAGGAGGCGTGATTCCGATCCTTTGGAACGGGCACAAGATCGCAAAACAAAGGCCCAGGTTAGATTTTGTTTGAACTTGTTTTTATTTTATAAACTTAAAATTGGTAATGCAGAGTGCACATGCTCAAAATCTTTGAACCTTTTATTTTTAATATTCATTTACAAACTGTATTTTACAATCTACAATTGTTGTACTTTGTGTTACTTAACAAAGACATTTAAAAGTTGTGTGTTGGGGGTAAGGGGGAAAAATAAGAAAAACATTGCATTTCGGAGTGTACCCTCGTAGGCCTGTCAATTGGCTGGATGTTATAATGGCCAGTGTATCCTTGTAAATTTAACTTGTTTGATTTATATGCTTATTGTATGTTCTGGAATGCTTGATAAAAAGATTTAAAAGAAAAATTAATACGTTTATTCAAATCCTTTAAAAAACACTTGTATCCACAAGCGAAGCACATAAGGAGTTGCATACTTGAAATTAACGCATCATGAAGGCTTTTAAATAGACCAGTTCGGCCGACGAGTTTCGGGAGATATCATTCCATTACTCATGGCTCTGATGACTGACTCATAAATATACTGAGCCTCATCGTAACTATAGATTTAAATGGTGATTTTGTGGTCACGCTAGAACACAGTGTCCACCAGTCACCTTACCTGGCAGTAGAGAGGTCAGGGGACCCATTTCCCTAATAAATAGTGTGACAAAGCACAAGGCCTTTATAGAATATAGAACCACTGCACACCTAATTTGGGTGCAATTAGTAGAATTTATTTACATGAGGCACGGAATATATTGGTAATCACATGTAATTTTGACAAAGAACATACTCAACAAGTGCTTTACATAATTATTGGTGACCCTAGGTAGAGATGTCAATAATGTCGACGTTTTGGCAATCGCCTTTATCAAGAGACATCTAAATCAATGATGAGGAAAATAAGGATAATAGAGGAAAAGCAGTACGATGCATATGCAAAACACAATAGTGTCCAGGGAAGGACTGGAGTAAGTCCAGAAGGCAAGGACTAGAATGTGTCCGGGCTGAGGAAAAGGAGCACTGGACCTGACGTCCGAGGTGTGTGGAGACCAGCCGTCATCGAGGGCCGATATGTGCCACCGTACCTAAGGGCTGCGGTGGAGTGAAGCCGAGTAATACATCATGTGTATTTTTGCATCACTGCTTTAAGCAGTGTAATTCCGGGTCCGGGTTTTACTGGAGCAGTCTTTGAGCTGGGTGGGGAACTGCTCCTACATATCCACCCCAGGATTTCCCTGGCCTTTAAAGACAGGAAGTCAGGTGTGTTGGGTTATGGTACGCACTCCAAGCCTGGAATGCATAGAGGGAAGGTCTCCTATGTGAAGTCTCTGCCAGAGCAGCTGGACTTGCTCTACTTACGTGCTGCTCAAGTCTGGATGGTGAGCTTAACCCGTTTTCTGTTATACGTTTTGTTTTTTGCACCCTGCCGAAGATAAAGCTGACTTCTTGATCTGTTTTGACTTTCTGTCAATAAAAACCCATTTAATTTGACATTACCTGTGTCTGTGGTCCCTGTGACGGAGCTGAACCCCCACATTAGATATGTTATAAATGTCTATGGTGTGAGGTGCATGTACATGTAGTAATTACTTGAAAATAATATGGTACAGGAGAGGACAGCATTTGCCTTGTTGGATAGTATTCAGCGATGCCCGATTATAGTGTCTAACGTATCAACCCACCTAAATGCAATTGAGATTTTGGAAAAAATATTTGGCCCTCTAAAGTGGTGAGAAAGGCGATATTCACCTATTTTCTCTACATTGGAGTGCCGTTTTTTTTTCCAAAATCTCTTATGTAACTACTGGTAAAATTACTTGAGAAAAAAGTCCAAATTGAACATTTTTATTTATTAATTTTTTTTAAAGGGAGCATAGATTATCAACAACAAACATTTTATACACTGCAATACAGAAGTACTATAAAATTGTTCTTTATCCCGTGCAGTGAATGTTGTACAAAAAGTAAATAACAAATATCAAAATTGGGATCTTTAGTTCTTCTCTCTCTTAATCCTATAACAATTTGGTATTGGAGTAATCAAAATGACCGTCAAAATAAAGTTAAAGGGGTGTTCCGACAATACAAAATGCTAAATAGTCCATAGGATCGTGAAGAAAAATAAAAGAGAAGAAACATACTTACCCCCTGTACACGGTCATTCTTTTGCCACACCTGTCCCAGTTATCGCGGTAGAAGCCTTACCCCATGTAACATTCACATGGCAGGTGCAGCCATTCACAGGCCACATGGGTCACCTAAACGATAAAGGGGCAAGGCTACTGCCTGGATCACTGGGATGGGAGTGACAACAGAACGACAGTGTCTGGGTGGTAAGTATGCTTCTTCTCTTCTATTTTTCATCATGTCCTGACGGACTGATGAGCATTTTGTATTGTCAGAACACCCCTTTTGCATGGTTTCTCCTCACCCAAACAATTTTAGATATTTAATATATTTTATGTCCTCCAAAATAATGCTACTGAAAAATACAGCTTTATATGCAAACCGCAAGCCCTCATATGTCTACCTTAGCAGTAAAAAGGAACAAGTTGTGGCCATGGCCCTCCAAATGCGGTAATGGAAAAGTAAAGACAATTTGCTGCGTTCTTAAGGCCCAATATAGCCACATAAGGGGGTTAATCTTCTGCCTCTACCCTGTCTTCTTTTGACGCTACTGCCTTTTTTTAGTGTTTATTTTCTTTCTTTTAGACTTGAATCAGGGCACAGTTTTTGTATTGAATATATATAGTAGATTTTTCTAGACTCTTTTTAGTGATCAATTACTTTAGTGCTCAATTTTACAAAAAATGGAAACTGTAAGAGAGAAAACACAGTAGCCTGACCACCGAAGATTATAAAGAAGTGTAGAATCAGAAATCATTTCAGTATTGTTCATAAAGTTGTCATGTCTCCTAATCCCTTAACTCACTCTGTTTCAAATTAGAGTCTTACTCTTGCTGACAAACCTATATCTACTGCCTATATACAACAATACACATACGATAGCTGTTGGCTTTTTCCCAACTCTCCTGTAATAAGGGAAAATAGGTCCCTGCAAAACCATTCCACCTCTTGGTGTAACAATTCCATCCATCTTAACTGTGACATTTGCTCTTGGGGGGAAAAGCTGGGAGGCCCCATGTACAGTAGATCATCAGCTGATCCTTTGAATTAATTTATGTCATATTATATTACCAAGGTTTAGGAGATCCAGTCCTTTTTACATGTCTTTATTAAATTAAATTTCCTTACCAGAGTAGACACTGCCTTGCTCAGTACAGTTCTCTTCCTTAAAGAGAACCTGTCACATAGTTTATGCCACCATTGCCGAGGGCAGCACAAGCTAGTGGCAGACATGCTGTTTCCAGCTCTATGGCCCATATTCTGTAAGGTGCAGTAGTTTCAGAGCATTTGATGTTCAAGTCTGGTAGTTTGCAGCCTGTTCTGCCACACATGAGTCCAGCTAATTCATGAGCAGGTGTTAGCCCCACCCACTCATGGCTGATTCTGCCTATAACTGTGAATAAGTAGACTCCTAACAATGGTAGGTGGGGCTTACGGTGGATGGGCAGGTTAACATCGATGAACTGGACTATTCCCTGGCAGAACAGGCTGCAAACTGCCAGATTTGAGCAATAATTGCTGTAAAACTACTGTATCTTAAAGAGTAAAGGAAACAGCACTGGAAACAGCATGTCTGTCACTAATGTGTGTTGACCTCAGCAAGGATGGCATAAACTAATTGACAGGTTCCCTTTAAGAAGTATGTCCATCTCTTAGAGTTCCCCACATCTAACCTAAGAATAAAAGGACTCTATGTTATATTAACACCGTGATCCCTTTTTCTTAGTATCAGGGATGGTTTCAGAGGTCAGATCCCCTCTGATCATAACACATTATAGAGATATGCCAATACTTTTTAACATGAGAATATCCATTTACATACTTTATGATATTTTAATGGCTTGTTGGCCATGCCCAATTTTAAATTGTGTAATGATATTTGAATACCAGAACCCAATAACTAATGACCACCTAAAATGTGGAGGTATTGTGGTAAAGAACTATTTTTTATTGAACTGAACAATCCTATTAGGAAAATGCTTGGCTATTCTGCATAGAGAAGAAACAATCTGTTCTTGACATGATCTCACCAAGTAACTTCTTGCCTTACATCGACCAGGCCAAAAAGATAATTTAAAGTTGACATTTAATTGCAAAAAGTGTTAGTGTGCCATCTGCACATTAATAAAATTAAATCCTACTTTACCTGCTTTTATTTTATGTTAACATTAATAAATACCTCCTCAGATGTGCACAATTGTGATATGTAATTGCTGGGTAGGCAGTAGATACATTTGCTGATCAGTTCTGCAAAATTATTAGTAGTTTTTTCAGTGTGGTCTAGACGGACAGAACTATTTATTCTATTTCTTACGTAGCAAAAACCACTCCAGATCCACACAGCACAATGGTGGATGCATGCCACCAACAGGAGATGATCCTCATTTAGCTACATATGTGGGATGCATCTACATTCTGATGGTATGTTTTCTGTGTGTACTATAAGATACACCGTCTTTTATTGCCATCATACTTTTCTTTTTAGTGGCAGTAGCACTACTAGATAATATGCTTTTTACTCTGCTCTTAATTGGCATGAGAATATTGACAGTTAAATGAATATAAACTAAAATTTTGCTTTTGAATTATTTTTCTTTGCTTCTTGTACGTAAGAAAAAAAAAGTGCAAAACATAATATAACACTCATTTACATGTACGTATTAGCTGTTCACCGTCATAGTTATTTCACAGTGAAAAATGGAGAAGAAGAATGTATTTGAACCGTATAAAAATAAACACCCACATTTTTATGGATGGTCAAGCCTGCCTCCAAGAAAGTAGAGAGGGATGACACATCTATTGTATATGGTATAATCAATGTCAAAAACGATGGAAATGTTACAGATGTTTTCCTGGGAAAATCCATAGCATTTCCGTCATTTGTAAAAGCAACCAAAAAAAGCATGGATTATACCATGCATTTCCACAGGTAAATAAATTGTGCAAATTATAGTGCTGGTTTGTAGCAATGCATTATACATAAATTGGAAAAAAAATCAGTGGCACGTGCGCCATAATTCTGGCAAATTTGCGTACAATATAATGGCGTACATGATTTATTATGTTTTAGACAGGGGCGTAACTAGAGAAGCCAGGGCCCCAAAGCAAACTTTTGGATGGGGCCCCCCCCCCCTCGCCCACCACCCTGACCACGACCATGTACCAGGAAATGCTGTTAGATAATGTAGATAATACAAGGGGCAAACACCCCACTATACAGATCACCATTATACTGCTACCCAACAAATCCCACTATACCCAGTCCAACAGTACCAACAACGCTATTACCTAAGGACCTGATTATACCACCAGACCACGACCCCCACTTACCCCCCCCTAGTGACTGAATTATACCCTACACTATTACTGATCAGGCTACAAAGACCCATACTGTCTAATAATAATAATATATAATAATATAGTGACCATATAGTGGTAGACACTAGTGTACACAGGCTCTGCAGACTGTATATTACCTCCATACAGTGACATATAGTGGTAGACACCAGTGTACACAGGCTCTGCAGACTGTATATTACCTCCATACAGTGACCATATAGTGGTAGATAGCAGTGTACACAGCCTGTGCAGACATATAAGTGATTACAGTGCAGTTACATCTTGTGACTCACAGGTGATGTTTCTCTGACCAGTCGTTGACTTTCCCCTTTGTTCTGCATCCGGTCCAGTCTGCCATCATGATGACCTCTCCCGACCACTTGTCCCTGAAGATTTAGACACAAATATCTTAGAATCCTGACTTTTCCAGCACCTGCCCCCTGGCTATATGGGGTCCATTTAGGCAGGCAGGGTTTAGATAGGATATATCGGGCCCTAAATAGGCAAGGTTTAGGTAGCCAATAGAGTCCCATATAGGAGGCCCGGGGTTTTTGGTAAATATAGGGAGCCCTACGGTAACAGGGGTTAGGTGGGCTATTGGGAGAGGTTTAGGTAGCTAAAGGGGCCCCCAATAAGTAGACAGGCAGGCTTTGGGGGGGTTTCACAGGGGTTTTTGGGGGTATACGGCAGGATTGGGGGTTTAAAGGCAGGCATGTGGGGCTGAGAGCAGGATATGGGGGCTGTAAGGCACATATGGGGGCGTATAGGGAGGGATATGGGTGGGCGTGCTAGGCTATGTAATTCGGGCTCGGCCCCATTAAAAACGCTGTGCCAAGTTTTCCCTCCCTAGCACTCATGCAGCTGGGCCTGGATACACAGACTGCCCTGCAGCTACATGTGCTCTGGAACACACACTGATTTATTTGCCAGAGAGCGACGCTTACCCGCATACATTGGACCAAGGGTAGACACCAGGTAGGCCGGTCTGCAAGCTTGATAACCCCCGCCATAGGCGGCAACCGTGCGGCCTGCAGCACTGTGCTATCGTCAGAATGACAATACGTCATCAGGTACGTTGCACTGTCCTGGACGACATCGTCTAGGTCCGTGCGCACTGTGAGCTGCCGGAGAGCTCTGAAGAGCGGACCCACCTGCTGGCATTAGGTAGATTATGCGGTTATTTATACGTTTTACCTGCACTGCCCTATAATGCCTTGCCAATATAATGCCTGCTTGTGGCCCATACTAGCCGTGCCCTATAATGCCTCAGGCCCATATATGCGGAGCCTTTGTGGCTACGGCGTGTGTATAAGTGCTGTGTCATATGGTCCCTATATGGCATGTCATATTGGTGTATATGCCGTGCCCAATATGGTGGCCCATATTAGGCAGGCATATCTGGTGGCCCTTAGCCTGGGCATATCGCCTGTGGTTAGCTAAGGGCCCCTATCGGGGCCCATAGGCTGTTGCCCTATATGGTGCTGTATAGTGGGCCCATATTAGCGTTTATAAGTGCGGCATATGTGGGCCTATAAGGCGGCATATGGTGGGCCCCTATACGCGGCCCATATGTGGTGGTATACGGCAGTGTGGCCTATATGAGTCAGTGCATATATGGGGCAAGCTGTGTATAGGCAGGCAATATGAGGGGTCTGTAACATAAGGAGGTTGCATGGAAATGTGGGCGTATTGGTCCAATCATAGGGGGTCTGCGGGCAATAGCAGGTGTAGATGGAGAAGGGGAATAAGGGGAGTCAATGTAAGGCAGGCATCACTATAGGGGCATATAGGCAGGCATATGGGGGGTATGTATAGGCAGAGCTATATCATGGGGGGTGTATAGGCATGCTTAGTAAGTTGGGCCGCGTTGGGGTAGTATAGGTCAGGCTATGGGGGAGTATGGCAGGATTCATATGGGTGGGTATAGGCAGGCATTATGTCGGTGTATGGATAGGGATGGCATAGTGGCGGTTTTTGTACAGCGCACAATGAGGGGATATAGTGCAGCCATATGGAGGGGGATGGGCGTAGGCATATGGGGGGGTATAGCAGGCATTGGGCGTATAGCAGGATATGGGGGGTATAGGCAGGCATATGGGCTTATGGCAGGCATTGGGGGTATAGGCAGGCATATGGGGTGTATAGGCAGGCATATGGGGGTGTATAGGCAGGCATATGGGGTGTTATAGGCATGCATATTGGGGGGTATATTCAGGCATATGGGTATAGCAGGCTATGGGGGGTTATAGGCAGCATTGGGGTAAGGCAGGCATATGGGGGGTATAGGCAGGCATATGGGGGTATAGGCAGCATATGGGGGTTAGTAGGATTGGGGGGGTTAGGCAGGCATATGGGGGGGTTATGGTATAGGCAGGCATATGGGGGGTATAGGGCGGGCGATGGGGGTTATTGAGGCATATGGGGGTATAGGCAGGCATATGGGGGGTATAGGCAGGCATATGGGGTTGGCAGCATATGGGGGGTATAGGCAGGCATATGGGGGTTAGAAGCATATGGAGGGTATTATAGGCAGCCATTGGGGGTATAGGCAGGCATATGGGGGTATAGGCAGATATGGGTTAGCAGGCATAGGGGGGTATGGCAGGCATATGGGTTTAGAGGCATGCATATGGGGGTAAAGGCAAGCAAATTGGGGTATAGGCAGGCATATGGGGTATAGGCTGGCTATGGGTGTTAGGCAGGATATGGGGGAAGCGCCATATAGGGGTATAGGCAGGCATATGGGGTGTATAGGCAGGCATATGGGGGTTATAGGCATGCATATGGGGGTATAGGCAGGCATATGGGGGTATAGGCATGCATATGGGGGGTATAGGCAGCATTGGGGTTAAGGCATATTGGGGGTATAGAGCATAGGGTATAGGCAGGCATATTGGGGGGTAATAGGCAGGCATATGGGGGTATAGGCAGGCATATGGGGGGTATAGGCAGGCATATGGGGGTATAGGCAGGCATATGGGGGTGTATAGGAAGGCATATAGGGGGCTGTATAGGCAGGCATATAGGGGGCTGTATAGGCAGGCAGGCTGGGGGCAGGTAAAATAAGAAATCCCTTACTCACCTCGGTCCACGCTCCCCCGATGCGCCGCTCGCTCCGCTCTGCTGCTCTCCCTGCAGCCTCTGCGCTCAACGCGGGCGGCGCGGTGATGTCATCGCGCGCGCCCATGTGACCACAGAGCGCCGGCAGGGGAAGTAGCAGAGCGGAGTGATCGGCGCTCCGTACTGCTAGCTCCAGCCAGCGCTGCCTCTGGACGCTCGGGCCTTGGGGCCCGGGCGTTCAGAGGGAGTATGCGCCGGGCCCCGCAGCTCCCCGCCCGCCGCCGTGAACTGTTAAGTTCACTGCTGGCGGGCCCAGGAGCGGCATTACCGGGGTAGCGGACACGGTAGCAGCTGCCCCAGGGCCCCCCTAAGCGCAGGGGCCCGTAGCAACTGCTACCCCGGTAGTTACACCATTTATAAACACTTCTCTCTTCATCCAACCAGCCTCTGTATAATCCTGTCCATTTAACCAATTTTCTTAAAGATGCTAACCTACTGGAAGCTTGGAGATCACTTCATCCCGATGGCAGAGAGTACTCTTTCTTCTCTCACCCGCACGACTCTTGGTCGAGAATCGACTATTTCCTACTTTCTGCTCAGCTTATGCAGAGAGTGGAGTCCTGCGATATAAAGGATATTGTGATCTCCGACCATTCCCCCTTAGTCCTCCAACTTTCCAATATCACCCCTAGAGGAACTGATTTTCTTTGGCGTTTCCCATCCTATTTTCTTGGCGATGAGGATTTCGCTGATATTCTCCGTGGGTGGTGGCTGGAATTCCTGTGAGATAACCCCATGGAGGATACAGATCCTGTGCTATTGTGGGAAACGGCAAAAGCGGTCCTGAGAGGCCGGATATTAGCCCATACCAGCAAACGGAAAAAAATAATTTCCGCCCAGATTACCTCCTTGGGGGAGCAGCTTAGGAAAGATTTCACTGCTTTTCTTTACAATCTATTTCCATCCTCTAAAGCCCCTTGGATTCGAAAACAGAACATGATAGGTGGGTTGAAGACAGGGAGATCTTCAAATAAGGCTGAGAGAATCTTCGTCAATTAAAGGACACAAATCCAACTCTACCATATATTCCGTAAAAGATTTAGAGGGCAATAACCATTATTCAGGGCAGGCCATCAACAATGTACTTAGAGACTTTTACGCCTCCGTATATACACCGGAAACCTCTGAACCTGAGAACCCCCCGAGTTAGTTCACTCACATTACTCTACCCCATCTGTCTTTAGAAAATAATGATCTTATTTTCAAGCTGATGTCCCTAGAGGGTATAACATATACGATTAAGAATCTAAGAAACAATAAAGCACTAGGCCCAGATGGGTTTACAAGCGAATTCTATAAAATTCTATCCCCTTTACTGACCGAAATATCCTCGACATACCAACACAGCCCATATAAAGGTAATACCAAAACCAGAAAAAGACGCCTCCCTCCTTCCTATCGCCCGATATCACTTATTAACGTTGATCTCAAAATAATTTCTAAAATTATTGCAGATAGATTGGCACTCATTCTTCCTAAACTTATTTCCCTGCAGCAAACCGGATTTGCCAAAGGCAGGGCAGCAGTCTCCAATATTTGCAAGGTTATTACGGTGCTAGATGAGGTTCAGTGTCGCCCAGACGCACATCGGTCTCCAGCTGTCGTGTCGATAGACGCAGAAAAAGCTTTTGACAGGGTCTACTGGAGGTGGCAGTTTTAGATCAGTTTGGCTTCCGAGGCCCCTTCCGTTCTATATTTCTTCCCTATACTCTACCCCACTGGCGCAGATATACATCCCGGGCTTTCTATCTAGACCGTTTCACCTAAGGATAGGGACTCCGCAGGGATGTCCCTTGTCCCCACTATTATTATTATTATTTTTTTAAACATATAGTTTATTGATTTTCCAGTAGTTTTGACAACAGAAGGAATAACAGACATATAACTTGTTAATAATAACTTTTCAAACACAGCAACATATCGAACAGTGCCAAAACAATATGGAGCCGTTACATACATAATAGAACATGGCATATGTATTACATAATCAGGTATTCAGACTATACAAAGCTACCCTAGTGTAAAAGGTCAACGTCTTCTCCACCACAGGAGACGCCCCGGTCTGGGCTTACCCAGCACAGGTATTATGATAAATGAGAAACTGATATGTACTCATTAAAATGATGGTTTCTGGTAAAATTTAGACACGGTCCACAATAGCCATTTTTTGCGTGTTTTTTCTACAATATGAGGTGGTATCACCAAACAAGTTTCAGCAGCAAACTGCGTGTTCATACGTTGTATCACCTCCTTCATCACCAAGGGGGTATGCATTTTCCAATGGTGTGCGATCACCATCCTGGCAGCCACCAAAATATGATACATGATAGTATGGAACTCTGTCGGGAAGTCTCTCAGAGAAATATCTAATATGGCTAATTCAGGAGTCAAAGTGATCGGACAACAAAGTACCTCAGACAAGATCTTTTCCACCTCCCACCAAAGGGTTCTGGTCGCCGGACATTCCCACCACATATGCATAAGAGAACCTGCTCCTCCACAATTTCTCCAGCATAGTTTAGAATAGCCTGGTGACATATGTGCAATTCTATTAGGGATAAGGTACCATCTAAGATGTAATTTTCTGGAAAGTTCCGTGTGATTGGCACACCTAGAAAGACTAGGTGGAACTGATGCTGCTTCTATCCAGCTATCAGTAGAAAAGGTTTGCTTTAGTTCCCTTTCCCATTTAAGAGCATAGTCCGGTTTGACTTCAGTGTTTACCTTAGATAGCATTGTGTAGGCTGCTGAAATTCCCCTCTCAAACCCCTTTTTTTTATGTAAGAAGTTATGAAAAGGGGTGAGTATTCGGGGGCGTGGAGGCCATTTCAAGGACAATAGCGTACTTCTAATTTGTAGGTAGCTCAGGAATTGGGACTGGGGGATGTCAAATTCTAGATTGAGTCTGGAGAATGACTTGAAGATTTCATCTTCATACAGCTGTCCTACTCTTTGGAGCCCCTGATCTCTCCAGCTTGATACAGACAGGTGGGGAGCAATAGAATGCAGGACAGTTAAGGAGCAGGGGTCTCGGTCTAACCATACACCTTGCTTGGGAACAACGTACTTAGACCATACTAATGCTGCATGTGCAGTGTTGGAAAGCTCCAATTCGGTAAATTGTTTCCCAATATGGCTATGCTAAGTTTGTCCCTAACCGTATAGGGGCTAACTGATAACCTTTCTATATGAGCCCAATGATGAGCAGTCGGACTGTTCCATAAGAAAAAAATAGGTTCTAGGATTGTAGCCACATTATAATACAGTAAATTTGGAACAGATAGGCCCCCTAATCTACAATGTCTATATAAATATTGCTTTTTGAATCGTGGTTTCCTCGCTCCCCAGATGAATTTCAGTAGCTTAGATTGTATATAATTTAGGAGTGATGTAGGAAAGATAAAAGGAAGGGAGCGGGCTATATACAAAAATTTAGGTAATAGAATAATTTTGGTAAGGTTTTCGCCAACCAGGATAAGGGAGATTGCTGGAATCTAAGAATTTCTGAGTTTAAGGTGGATGCCAAATCCGTCAAATTAGAATTAATAGTGTGTGAAAGGTTTGGATAGATCTTGATCCCCAAGTATGTTACACAAGTGTCTGACCAAAGAAATTGATATTCTTTAAGTCGGGTTTTCACTTCATGAGAACAGTTTATCGTCAATAAGGTGGATTTGTTTGCGTTTAATTTATAGTATGAGACACTAGAATATTGATTTAGAAGGGACATGAGAGTTGGTAGAGAGGCTAGAGGGTCACTGCATAAGATTAAAACATCACTGGCATAGAGGCTGACTTTATGTTCTGTATTGAAAACCGATATCCCTGAGATATGAGAGGAAGACCTGATCAGCTGTGCCAGTGGTTCTACACATAAGTCAAAGATCAGAGGAGACAAGGGGCAGCCCTGTCGAGTCCCATTGGTGATTGAGAAGGAGCAAGAAAAATAACCTAAGGTGAGTACTCTTGCTGAAGGAGTGGTGTAGGGAGATAGAATGGCCTTAAAAAAAGTACCTCCAAACTCAAATTTATTCAAAACTTCCCGGAGGTAAACCCAACTAATTCTGTCAAAGGCCTTCTCTCCATCAAGGAGAGAAGGGCAACAGGTATACGTTCCCTATCAACATAGTGTAGAATGTCAAGAACTCTTCTGAGCCCATCTCTCGCCTGTCTTCCCTAAATAAATCCAACTTGATCTATATTGATGAGGAAAGGGAGGATAGTTTGTAGTCTATTACCAATAATTTTAGAATATAATTTGATATCGCAATTTAATAAGGAGATAGGTCTGTAATTTGTGACTAGGTCGGGAGATTTCCCCGGTTTAGGTATTGTGGTGATCGTGGCCTCTAACATCTCACGTGGGGAAGTGCCACTGATAGTTATCTGTTGAAAAATGTTTAAGAAATGAGGGTTTAGTATCGGAGAAAAAAAGTTTATAGTATTCATTGGATAGGCCGTCTGGCCCCGGAGATTTATTACGTTTAGATTTTTGGCTAAACTGCGCGAGCTCCTGTAGAGTAATTGGCCTATCCAAAAAAGATTTTTGTTCTTCTGAAAGGGAAGGTAAATCCATTTGTGCAAGAAATTTCGCAGCTTCCGAAGAGGAAACTGGGGGATAGGAGCTGTCTTTTCCGATATTATATAAAGAGCTATAGTAATCCACAAATGAGTGTACTATCTCCTGAGGGTCATATATTCTCTTTTTCTCTAGTGTAGTCAGGTAATCTATTTTTGATCTGGCCTGGAGTTTTTTTCACTCTCTGAGCCAAGATCTTGCCTGGACGATCTCCCATAAAGTAGAAGTTCCAACTGCTCTTAGTCAGATGGTGTTCATATTGTCTGAGACTAGTCTTTTGTAATTGCAGCTTAAGCTCTTTAAGTTCTTCTTCTTCGCCTATACTAGGAGTAGTTTTGAATTTCTGCTCTAAGTTTGTTATATTATCTAAAAGTGTATTTAGCTCCCTGTCTCGTTTCTTTTTTTCCCTTGAAGCTATTGCAATTAGGATCCCTCTAATGTGAGCTTTGTGGGCACACCATAAAGAGCTAATTGAGGGTGCGGTGGGGGCAATTATTTCAAAATATTCTGTTATCGCCGTTTTAAGTTCTGCAACAGTATCGGTGGATTTTAGTAAAAAGTTGTTGATTCCAAGGAAGGAACGCAGGGGGGGGCAAATCTACCTTTAATAGTCATATAAATTGGCGCATGGTCTGACCAAGTTCTCACACCTATTTCCGATGATATCACATTGGGCAAGACTGCCCTGTCAACTAAGAAAAGATCTATTCTCGAGTGAGACTTTTGGACCGCTGAGTAGAATGTGTAATCTCTCTCTCCTGGATGAGAGTATCGCCAATGATCATGCAGATACTCCTCACGGAGGATGTCCCGGAGTTCTGGTGAAGTACTAGACCCTCCCGAAGACCTATTCTAGTGCTTGTCCGCAAATTATCAGATAGGACAGTGACAGCTTTTTAGCTTTTAAGATTGATTTGCGGATAAAAGAACATTGGTGAGCATTGGGAGCATATAGCGACAGAATGGTATATGGAAGGGAATTTAGGGTACACTTCAAGATAATATAACGTCCCTTATCGTCTATAATTGAATCTAGGAGTTTAAAAGCTATGGAATTCTTAATAAGTATAGCTACTCCCGCTTTTTGGTGTCTGAAGACGAATGAAAGATCACCGGAAACCTCCTATGGTGTAGACGGCCCGAGTCCACCGCATTTAGGTGAGTCTCTTGTAAGCATATCACATCTGCTTGAGACTTAAGGATATCCCTCCAAAGAAGAGATCTTTTATATGGTGAATTCAGGCCATTCAAATTCAAGGATAAAAGTTTAATACCCATTTTGTTTTAAATAAAAAAGAGGACTTGGAATCGAAACAGTTGGCTATGGTAGCTAGATAGTGAGACTTGCATGCTCTAAAGAACCCATTAGAATTGGCAATAGAACAGAGAAAAGGCTGTGTAGAACTAACAGCCAAGAAATACAAACTAAAAACAGCTGCAACTAACAAGAACATGTGAAGTGTATTTTCGATACCTCAGAAATGTCGGTGGGGTAAAGTCCTCTGCAGGTACCTGCAAGGCAAAAGCGCGGATAGCTACAAACAAAGTTAACCTGGAAGATCCTGGAGATCCAAAGGAGAAAGTAGATCTAGATTTTCAAGTGTTCGGGGGATTTCTTTGACGCCTCTGTTTTTCCGACCACAATGGCGAGATGATTTCTGGTTTGTTTTTTACTCTTTTTATCGGGGATGCCGTCGGGGTGGTTAAAAGGCTCCATGAAGCTAGAAGGTCTCTCACTGTTGTCGGAGAATGGCAGACAAAGGTGGTATCCTCCTTGACGATTACTAATTTAACCGGGAACCCCCAGTGATAGTTGATGTTGTTATACCTCAGCATTTGAGTGTAGGGTAGAAATTATTTTCTGTGCATCATTGTGCCCGCCGACAGATCCGGGAATATGGATAAATTAGCAAATCTGTCTGGTAATGTTGGCTCCTTCCTTAATGCTTTTAGGAACTCGTCGGAAAAAATGGATTTTGGCAATCACATCTCTGGGTACTGAGGGTGGAAGGTGTTTAGGCTTAGGCAATCTGGGGATTCTGTCCACTGTAAGATCCAATGATGATGCCTCAGGGAGAATAAGTGTCATTAAATCTGTCAGGAAAGTCAGGAGCTGGTCTGAGCTGACCGATTCTGGTATGCCCCTTAAGCGGATGTTGTTACGCCTGAAGCGATCCTCCAAGTCCATCACTTTAGCAGATAATTTTTGGACCTCCTCTTCAAATGCGGTATTGGCATCTATTAACAGGTTATGAGAGGCTACAAATTCTCCTAGCTTTGTTTCTATGTGTTCCGTTCGGGAGACTAGAGAATGGATATCTCTTCGAAGGTGCCCCATCATATGTTTAAAATCTGATTGGAAGTTCTCTCTGAATGATATGAAGAGCCGTTGAAGTGTAGCTTCCGCAGAAGTAGAACCTCCGAAAAGAACTTGGTTGTCTGCATCCCCCGATTCGGAGTGCGAGGGTATCGGGGAGGCAGGAAGAGATTGAGTAGATTCTCCTTGCTGTCGTGAATTGGATGGGGAGTTCTGAAAGAATTCCATTAGTTTCGTAGGCTTCTGTGGTTTATTTCTTTTGGACGTGCCTCCCATTGTTTTAGGATATGTTTACTTGAATGCAAGGTTTTGAGGAACAGTTCTTGTAAAACTACGGTTATTCAGAAACAAACTGTAAGAAGAAAAAGTCGTTCAGGACCACCAAAGTTGACGGCTAGGAAGGATCTAATAAATGATGGCGATATTCATGTAGATGTGAGATGTCATATGACCATCAAAAAAGAGAGGAAGTCTTGTGAAGTCCCAATGATACACGGTATTAAAGAAGTAAAAAATAGATAGGCTGCTCTGCTGCTGTCACAAGTCCCTAGCCAGAGGAGGGGAATAGCTGAAGTAACCGAGATCCCACATATAAAGTATTATGCATATTCTCCTGTATCAGCAGCAGCCAAGCAATATTAGGTAAGAGTATCAGCAGATGCTGGTCACTGACTAGTTAACCCCGTAAAAAGGACAGTCTCAGCAGCTTTCCTCAAGGCGAGATGAGAGTGAGATAGTCAGCTCAGGGCCATTTTATGCTGGTTGTCTGATGTGTTCTCAGGGGAGGTCACTTGTTTAAAATTGCGCCCACTCAGCCCACCTTATGTACTAATAATTGTACTCACAGTGAAAGCAGGGTTTTCATAGGTGTGGAGTTGAGCTTGGGGTGTATTATTTTGAATATGACCCGATTTTGTGTAGGCTATCTGTGGGCTAGTGATTTGCTCTAGCCGTGTCTGGTTGCAAGCACTCCCGAAGTTCCCGGCGTCAGCGCTCCCCGTCCAGTACCGGTATCAGGAGATATGCCGCTGGCCTCCGGCGCTCCAGGGGCGCCGTTCCTTTAGTGCTGTCCGAAGCTGTCCGGAGTCAGACTAACCTCTGCTGCTCTGCTGTCTGTCGCCGCACCTTTAATGAAGGTGTTTGCGTCTCAGCAGTCCCGTCTCACGGCTTTCCCGGCACACAGCTCTTTCGCGCCTTTCTGGGGTACTGGCTTTTCCCGTCGTTCACCGGTGCTCAAGAGGTCTATCTTGCGTCCTCTATAGTTGTGCAGGTTCCCCCGCTTGTATAGCCGGTTTACAGGCTTCTAGATAAGGTTTAGGTGAACCGTTTTATGTATTCTCCACGGAGCTCAGGAGTCAAGCGTCCGCCGCCATGCAGTGCCAGGCCACGCCCCCGTCCCCACTATTATTTAATCTATGTGTAGAACCTTTGTCCAGGGCCCTTGAAGCTCACCCAAAGTTATCAGGTATAACTATTGGTACTTCCAGGGTCAAAATCTCTCTCTTCGCTGACAATATTCTTATCTACCTCTCTCACCCATTGACTGAGGTTTCTGTGGCTCTGGATTTGATTTATGATTTTGGCCTTTATTTGAGTTTTAGGATCAATGTATCAAAGTCGGAGCTCCTGGATCTTTCTCCTCCCAATTCCTCTAGGTCAGTCATACTTAACTCACTACCCATCTCCTTGGCTAAATCCTCTATAAAATACTTTGACATACACATAGGCAATACTCCAGAATCCATCTACCGCCTTAATTACCCCCCCTTCCTTAAAATCTCAAAGCAATTGGTATGTTACACAAATCTTCCTCTTCTAGCAAAATGTCATCTTAAAATAATGATATTCCCAAAATTACTTTACCTATTACAAATGGTCCCGCTTCTACTTCGTGACAAGGATATAAATTTTCTCCACTCATCATTCTCCTCTTTCTTGTGGAACAGAAAAAGGCCATGGATTGCTCTTTCTAAGCTGCTCCTCCCACGGGACTCCGGAGGTCTGAATCTATCGGATCTGAGGTTATATAATCTGGCAAGTCTAATGCGGCATAGTGTAGACTGGGTCAAACAGACCTCAGGATATTCTAATTTCACTACTGAATCCGCATTAGCCTTTCCTTGGGCACTTCCAAACCTACTTCATGTCAAATTTGCGTCTCTCCCTAAAGTGGCAAAACACAGTCTTCTCTTGAAAGATTCCATAGGAGCATGGAAGGTGAGCAGATCTCTGCTATCCTTACCATATCAGTTCAGTAGCTATCTTATGCTAGGAGGTCATCCGCAATTTCAAGCGGGTATAGACAACCCCCAATTCAGACTTTGGAGAAACAGGTGGATAGTGCATTTCTCCCAACTCTTTGATACCGCATCTCAAAAACTGTATTCTTTTTTGTTACAAAATTCGATCTCCCCACCTCTCACTTCTTGGCTTTCTCGCATTTCTCAAAAGTAAGTTGGCCACACTGGCACATTTCAGACAAAATTATTTTGATGATATCATTGGCCCCCTCTCCTCATCTACACCTTCCTTATCTACGCTTTATACAGGCCTCAGAAAAAACAAGAGAGAAATAACTTCCCCTAAAATTTTTACTAAGTGAGAAAAAAATCTATCCCAGACAGGACATCTCAGGGAACATCCTTCAAGGGTGGAAGGCCGTATGCAAGCATTTTGTTAATGAAAAATGGAAAGACACCTACTTCAGCTCACTCAGCTATATTTGGGTTCAATATTCCCACTTACCCCAACTGTCCTAACCGCCTGACTGCATGCCCTAAATATGACTCTTCCCGTTCTGATTTTCTACATGGTATCTGGTCCTGCAATACTACTGTAGATTTCTGAGACAAACTTGTTAACACTCTCAATTCCTCCTTACAAGCTAATTTAAGTCTTGACCTAGTCCAATTGTTATTCCATAACCTCCCAAACCATTGTAGGAATCTCCCACTGCTGCACGTTTTTCAATTAGCGGCCAAACGACCTCTTCTTTCAAAATGGCTAGATTCTAATATCCCCTCAGTACAAGAAGTGATCTGCTCTGTCAAACACCATCTAGAAGATGGATAAATTGGACATTATCTGAACCAAAGAGACCCAGTCCCCCAAGTTCTTTAAAAAAAAAGTGACGTGACTTAGCTGTCTACTTTGCATTAAAAATGCACCAGAATGTTGCCACAGTTAGGAGAAAAAAATAAGCCAGCACTATAATAAATGTGACGTATTGCATTACTGTCTAGTCTAAATTTACAATTTCTAAGATTTAGACAATATTGATAAATCTGCCCCGTTGTGATTTTGCTGCAAAGTCCACAATAATAGAATTATTGCTAATTTTTATTTCCCTATTAAAGTTGTGGGGAATCGACAAGAAATTCCAGAAGCCCTGGGTCGCAGGACCAAATACTACTATGCATAAGATCAGTTTTTCAGATGTCAGAGAAGCAGTCAGTCTATCTGGCACTCCCCTGTGAGCAGGAATGTCAAAGAGAACATGTCAGGTGACTTTTCCTGACCTATCTGAGAGCAGGATGTGATAGAGGGAGAGAGGCTGAGCTCTGTGATATGTAGTGTTATATGATAGGGGAGAGAAGCTGAGCTCTGTTGTATATAGGGTTATATGATAGAAGTAGAGAAGCTGAGCTCTGTGATATATAGCGTTATATGATAGAGGGAGAGGAGCTGAGCTCTGTGATATATAGGGTTATATGATAGAGGGAGAGAGGCTGAGCTCTGTGATATGTATTTTTATATGATAGGGGAGAAAAGCTGAGCTCTGTGGTATATAGGGTTATATGATAGAGGGAGAGAAGCTGAGCTCTGTGATATATAGGGTTATATGATAGAGGGAGAGGAGCTGAGCTCTGTGATATACAGTGTTATACAATAGACGAGAGAAACTGAGCTCTGTGGTATATAGGTTTATATAATAGAGGGAGAGAAGCTGAGCTCTGTGATATATAGGGTTATATGATAGAGGGAGAGAGGCTGAGCTCTCTGATATATAGGTTTATATGATAGAGGGAGAGAGGCTGAGCTCTGTGATATACAGGGTTATACAATAGAAGAGAGAAGCTGAGCTCTGTGATATATAAGTTTATATGATAGAGGAGAGAAGCTGAGCTCTGTAATATATAGGGTTATATGACAGAGGAGAGAAGCAGAGCTCTGTGATAGATAGGGTTATATGATAATGGAAAGAAACTGAGCTCTGGGATATATAGGGTTATATGATAGAGGAAAGAAACTGAGCTCTGGGATATATAGGGTTATATGATAGAGGGAGAGAAGCTGAGCTCTGAGATATATAGGATTGTATGATAAAGGAGAGGAGCTGAGCTCTGTGATATATAGGATTATATGATAGAGGAGATAAGCTGAGCTCTGTAATATATAGGGTTATATGACAGAGGAGAGAAGCTGAGCTCTGTTAAATATAGGGTTATATGATAGAGGGAGAGAAGCTGAGCTCTGTGATATATAGAGTTACATGGTAGAGGAGAGAAGCTGAGTTCTGTGATATATAGGGTTATATGATAGTGGAGAGAAGCTGAGCTCTGTGATATATAGGGTTATATGATAGAGGAGAGGAGCTGAGCTCTGTGATATGTAGGATTATATGATAGAGGAGAGAAGCTGAGCTCTGTGATGTATAGGTTTATATGATAGTGGAGAGAATCTGAGCTCTGTCATATGTAGGGTTATATTTAAGTCTACCTGGGAATTCAGAGATTTTTGTTAGAAAAAAAACTGGAGTTCCTACACAATTTGAATATATGGTATTAAAGTAATCAGTACAGAATGAAGGACTTAAACAGCATGTTGTTCAAAAAAGGGGACATATAGTTTAACCCCATCTGCTTTTAAGGGTATATGGAGTGGTCTCGCACGCTAAGCTCGCGCCATACCCGGCGATGTACCAGCTGTTGTTTACCGCCAGCACCTACTGTCTACAGTTGGAATCTGATCCTAGCCATTTAAAGGGAACCTGTCACATAGATTATGCCCCCCTTGCTGAGGACAGTACAAGCTAGTGACAGACCTGCTGTTTCCTGTGCTGTGTCCCTTATTCTGTAAGATGCTGCAGTTTTAGAGCATTTAATGCTCCTTCTTATTCATGAGCAGGTGTTAGTCCCACCCACCAATGGCTAGCCCCGCCCACTGACAGTTATTTACATGTTTCTACCTATTCAAAGTAATAGGTTTATCAGTTAAGGTGGACGGGGCTAGCTTACCGGACTCTTTCCTGGCTGAAAACTGCAGATTTGAGCACTAAATACTCTAAAACTACAGCATCTTACAGAATAAGGGACACAGCACTGGAAACAGCAGGTCTGACAACAGCTTGTGCTGCCCTCAGCAAGGGGGCATTATCTATGTGACAGGTTCCCTTTAACTACTTAGATGTCATAGTCAACATGCTCATGGCATCTAAGCCGTTAGGAAAAACTGTAGCCCCCTCTTCTGCTGTTAGATTAGCCTTTCCATGATAAGTTCACAGGGTTTATTGTTCAGTTGCCCTGGCAGCCAAAGGCCTAATGAAGGCCTCCAGACTTGCCATAAATGTGCTACTTTAACGCCCTTCCAGAGGGGTTAAAATTTACTGTAAAAAAAAAAAGTAATTGTATTGAATACCTTGCCTCTAGTTGTATAATAGGAGAGGATAGGGTGAGATAGGTGCGAGTTTTGCGGGGTCGTCCTTACGGGGCGGGTTCTCCGCTAAGGGCTGAGAATAGGGTTATCCCTTTGGTCTTTTGATTTAATAGGTCCTTTCTATTTATTAATAAAAACTATACTTCAACCATACAAAAAATAAGCCATAAGATCGGTCCTGGGTTGAAAAAAAATATATATTTTCTTACGTTTTTTTTTATTTTTTTAAAGTAGTGGAACATGGGAAAAACTACATCAATTTAATATCACTGGAATATTATCAATCTGAAAAATACAGATAACATTCTTAGGAGCGTAGCCACCAAATACAAGCCACTTTGCCCTGTGGAATTACTGCAGGAAATGACCTAGATTAAAACATAAATTTTAATAGAATATTGCAATAAAATATAGACATAAATATAAAATCACCTGATGGATGACGAGACTAAGTAAAGGGGAATGCAAAAAAATCTGTGTATATAGCACAGGTGAGTAAATATAGTGTTAAATAGCAACTCCATAGACTAAAAATATCCTACCCATACAAAATAAATATAGGAATGTGAAACTGAAAGTACTGCTGACCTCACCCTTTTACAGTCATTGACAGCCATGTACATACACTGATATAGGGAAAGCTGTCAATCACTGAATGTGGACAGGGTAAGCTGAACTCCTATTATCTTTTAAGCCATACCCAGATAATAAGCTCTAGCTGGATTTTTTTTAGGGTTTTTGGAGTAAGCTTGAAATATAATCCCTACTCCATAATAAGCCCGAGACCGTGGGGGAGCGTGGTCTGAAGTCGATGAAGGCACAAGTGTTCTGAAAGAGCTCCTCTGGAACTCTGTACAACAGCCCAAATAAACCCTATTGCAGGCTTTCATAAACCATTAAGAGGACATTGGTTTCTTCTCTTGACCCTCTGTTACCTGTATTCCCATCCTGAATCTCAGTGGCGATGGTGAGGGGCAGCACAAGCTTGCGACCTACTTCTACTGTTTCTTAGATGCCTCCCGGGCATTCTATGCCTGAAATCCTTTGAGACACTTTGGGTAAGCTCTCTCCCCATCTAAGTGACCAGCAAGAGCCCTGAGTGTACGACCTTATATGGCCTACCTCTGTTGTCAGTCCAGGTCTCCTACGGTGACAAAACAGTTACCAGAGCGTTCTGGGGTCCTACTGACACTCTTTGGTTCATTTGCAGTGAATAAGTTAACTCAAGGCCTTCAGAACACCTGACGAACCTTTCGGGTCTACTTCCAATAATAAGCCCTAGCTGGGTTTGGGAAAAAAAATAGTTTACCTGTCTTATTTTTGGAGAAACACGTCAGTACAATAGTTGATCACTTCCCAATTATTGAGGCATTTTATATGCAGTAACGCTCAGAGATATGGCGATAATTGCTGGACTAAACACCCCTTAATGAAAACCATAAGTATGGTGCCCTATGAGAAGGAGGCCACTTTGCCCTGTGACAATCAGAATCTATCACTAAGGACCATATCTGGTCGGAAACATGTCAGAGGAATTAGTGGCTTTGGGCGACATGAATGAACATTGGCGCTGACAGGCCAGTTCTAAATCGCTTTAAGGCAGTGTAGAATGCACCAGAATGTATGAACATGTTCTTCTGCAGGTCATACATACAGGCGTATAGTAGTGCCAATACCACAAGTCTGGCTCAGGCAGATCACCTTTAACCTGGTCCGGCTGTTCTAACTGTTCTGCGCCTAGGTTTGGTGTCAAAGAATCATAAATGTGTCTACTTCTATGAATGTGATGGGACGCCCCCAGAATGCCCCCAATCTTTTGCGCATTACAAAGGCACTTATCGCGTCAAGGTTTGGAGTGTGCCTTTTCATACATTCTTTTTGGCTCAAAGTACACCAGAAAACTGGCACAGCCCCGTTCATACATGCCGCCTTTTGTTTTTCTTTTCCTATTCACATCTTGTCTTATTTGGGGATGTTATTTTTTAACGAGGAATGAGTAAAGCATCAATTATATATGATATGAGGTGCTGGTCTACTACTGTGGAAGATTAAGAAGGTACTGCCTGCCCACCTAATCAATCAGGCAGATGAGAAAGAAAAATATTTCTTTCAAATGCTCTTCATAGTTGGTGCCTATACTTATGCTTTAAACCTCCCCCATTCCAATACTCCCTTGACGTCTTCCTACTGGTCCACCTCTCTCATCTACTCAACACCACTGTGCATTACCCCCAAGTACTTCAATTGGTACTAAGGCTCAGCAGCTACTAGGGAATATTGTTGTAAAGAATTTAATAATAATTAACTTAAATTCTGCATTTAAAAGCTAAAATGAAATAAAACCGCCAAGTTAAGGACAGACATTGTAGCAATGGAACAGATGTTTTAATTTTTTTTCAGATATTACACAATTGAGTAATGACTGCTCAGAATGACCTCATGGTTTTTACAGCATCTGCTATTTGTTATTATCCTGACGAGACGGCTATTTTTCAAACAAATGTAGTGTTACACCGAATGCATATTGATAGCACAAGCAGCCCCGTTCATTACATTCCCTCTAAGAACTGCTCTATCACTGCCTTGCTCACTTCTCATCTTTGTATATCATTTATAATATTTAAACAAATCCTTTCTATTGTGTGATTTGTGCCTGATGTATTCTATACTGTTGTTCTTATTGGTTCAGTACCACAGTCCCTGGAATGTTGGCATAGACCACCAACAATGGATGCCTTCACCCTGTGTCATTGACAGCTACGGTGGAAACCATATGCTGTGTAAAAAATGAAACAATTTTTATCAGCTCCGACCCAAGTACAATGAATGTACTGATCTCTAACAGCAAGGGAAATCTTTGTATTCATGGACAGGATTTATAACGTTCTTTTATATAGGGTTACGGACAATGGAATGGCTGAAAAGCCTGTTATATATAAAGCAATTTGGTTCTGTCATTGTAAAGTGGCCTAACATTTGTCAGAAGTATAACACTGCTTCAAATTCTGTCTTACCTCATATTCACAATTGTACTCCATTCACTTACCTATTCAAATATCTGTCATCTTCTACAAAGACTGAGAAATGTTTGATCAAGATCACATTACTACCCTAGTGCTCTCCTGTATTGAATTCTGCTAGCTGCTTTAATTATCACATGGATAAAATGACAGACAGCATAAATCTATTGACTGGCCAGGTCCTTGAGCCGAAGCAGAATATGTGCCTTCAGATGACATTGTGTACTTATACTCTAAGAACGGCGTGGCCGTAAGAAAATGGATACACTTGTTCCAGAGGACCATTTTAGCTTTGTACATGTCACATCTTTGTAACTAAATTTCTAGTTGTGTGAATACTTGTGGGAAATGTATATATAGAATTATATACAACCTACAGTTTGAGGTCCCCCTACACAAGTGATAATATAAAGATGGTGCACACTAAGGTTACTTTTCTGCAGTGTTCTTTGAGTTTCTCCTGGGTTTGCCCAACTAGTGGCCTGGGGCTGCCTATGGCCTTATGTGCAGCTGAAAAGGTTGGCAGATACTTAGGGCAGCATGTATGAACGGGGCTGCGCCAGAAGTCTGCCATCTTTTCAGCCCGACATCTAGTGCAGCCCCGTTCGCTTTCAATTTAAAACTTCTGCATGCCAATATCAGGTGCATTACAGAGCGCCCGCGGCACTTTGTAATGCGCCTGGTTTTGTGGGTCGTGCAGGAGTCGGGAGCACTAAAACCGTATGAAGCTATAGATTTATAGCTTTAGTACAGCAATTCTAGGAGCATCACTGCTGGAACAGGTAAAACACTTTCAAAGTGGTTTACCTGAGCCAAAATTGTCGTTTCTGCGCTACAATACGTCTGATTTATGCCCTGCGGTAGACTGGGTTCATAAACCAGGTGTATTCTACACTATTTATATGCACATAAAAATTGGTGTTTAAATGCCAAAAATCTTACTTGTCATCCTTAAAGTGCAGTTACACATCCCAGGACACGGGGACCTAAGCTGCATACTAATTACTCTGTTCTACACCCAAATTTACAGAACAGAGAACTACAGTGGTCTGTCAAGTTACAATGATCACAGGATACAATACTTTCAACATACAATGCTCTTTTCTGGGACATTGTATCTTGAAACCACCCTCACCATACAATGTCCCAGACACTGCTGATCTACAGCACTTGTGATTGATGGAAGATCCAGCCAATTATCATGAACATTTTACTGAAGACACCTGAATTAGGGACGTGCATGCAGTGATTGTCGGTCTAGTAGCGCCTCTCTACAGTACAATGCAGTACTACATGTCCTGTACTGCTCTTTACATGTGCCAGGTTGAGCAGCTCCTTTGGACACCAGTTGAGGGACACATTTTATTTTTTCTCTATTACATTGTATATAAAGTTCATGACCATAAAAAGCTCCTATTCTCAAAATAGAAAGTGATATTCAGCTCCCCGCAGCTCTTTCTGAAAGTTATATGGAAGGACTTGCTTTATCTGTATTGGTTATCGGTTTAATTTTCTTTAAAGTGGTTTTTCCACCATGTTGTGTCACAGGCAGCTTAAGACTCACACTGCCTGGTCAGACTGTGGGTGCTTCAATAGCAGTGATTAGCATATCAACTCTGCTATTCTCAGCTTTTCTTATTTCAGTGGCATGACTGCAGGAGACATAATTTAGTGCACAAGGCTGAAGGAGTGAAAGACAGTGCTTATCAATCCTTTGTTGGTTAGAGATGATCAGTCAGGAGACCAGGACAGTAGCAATGTATTTGGTAAAAGTCTTAAGTTACTGTTCCCTACTTGTTAAAAACTAATCTTTGTAGTGAGAAAACATCTTAAATCTTAATTTTTCTTTATGTTGGGGACATTTTGAGGCTTCGTAAACAATTATCAGTTTTCCATAGAGTTAGGAATTCAAAATTCAATGGCCAACCAGGACCCAATAAGTATTGTATTTTGAGGAACTACTGTACTGTTTTCTTCTCCATGGCCTCTTTATATGCTTGAGGTCTGTAGTTATTTCATATATTTTGCAAGGAACAAGAACAAATCCTGAAAGACCTGTTTAGAAATAGTGGAAAGGAGTTCTTATAAATATGGACAAAATGTGGGCAACAAATATAGCTGCACAGGAAAAAGAATCATACAGTATACAGAGTCTTGACCTGGTCCTGGCAGACTGTGATATGCAGCCCATTGATGGAGTTAAAGGCTGTATTTGGAGCCGGCAGAATATGTTTGATTTATGCTTTAAATAGTAGGTGGAACTATACAAGTAGAATCAAACTATGCAGAAGATTTCTGAAAACCGAATTGCATTAATCTGTTATCAGAATATCTTGCCCTGTGTAAGGGCAGTATTATAACCTGACAGGTCCACTGGGCTATTATACCACACAACACAAAACTACTGACCAATGTGGATGTCATAGCTGCTAAGAAAGAAACCATTGTATGTACAGATCTATGTTTAATGTACATCGAAGATTCAACCTAAAATTTGTTTTCATTGCAATTAATGTTTTTCTTTCTTTTAGTCACTGAGGTTCAGAAAATCCATGACTTCAACTTGTTAGTACTGGAAGAGGAGGAAGGCAAGGACGTAAATGTCACAGAAATCATCCTGTGGGTGTTTTCCTACTGTTCTCTGTCACTTCAGTCTTTTACTTCCCTACTGGAGAGTTATATGGATCAGGAGCAACTCTGGGATTCCTTATGTAACCAAACAGGTACAACAATAAAACTGGTATTTTTGTGAAACTTTTTTCTAATTTAATAATATATTTCTTGCTGGATTGCTAGAGTTACTGACTTGCAAAGTCCCGTTGGTCAGTTTGAAAAAAGCTATGTAGGGGGTACAGTTAGCAAGTGGAAGGGCTCTGGTCAGGTGAGACCAAAATCCCAAATGCTATGTGTGGAGAAAAAAATGCACATCACCCTGAACACACCACCCCCACTGTGAAGCTTGGTGGTGGCAGATTAAATCACAGCATATTCATGTGTTAAAATGGCCCAGTCACAGTCCACACCTTAATCCCATTGCGAATCTGTGACAAGACTTGAAAATTGCTGTTCATAAATGCCAACCAATCTGACTGAGCTAGAGCTAGTTTGCAAAGAAGAATGGGCAAACATTCCAGCCTCTAGATGTGCAAAGGTGGTAGAGACATCCCCCAACAGACTTGCAGTTGTCATTGCAGCTAAAGGTGGTCTTACACTTTTAAGTTTTTTTCATTTGGAAAAACTTGGAAAAGCGCATATCATTTTATTTACACTTCACAAATACTTGTGTTGCTTTATCACAAAATAATATCAATACAATACATTCAAGTTTTTGGCTGTAATGTTTAAAAATAAGGAACAATTCATGGGGTAGGAATATTCTGCAATCCACTGTATATAATGCACAGTGCATTTAGGCTCGTATTATCTATTTGTGCTCCTGACAGTGTATTATCTATATTGTAACATGAACACGAATATAAAAACTGACCTCAAGATCCGCGCCAAAAAAGTGCCGAAAGATAAATCCGACCAGTATTGTACAATTGTAGTGTGGACACAGCCCGACTCGTACAATGGACAAATAAAAAGTTGCAGTCTTTTCTATACACTCCTACATCTCTATTCATTGTATTGTAAGGTACATGATTTAAAGGGGTTGTCTCGCTACAAAGATTAGCTTTCAACATGTTGGGAACACTAAATAAAGATGTTTTCCAAATATATTGTGCTGTTCATTTTTTTTTGTTAAGGAGCTACAAGTGATTTTATCACCTTCTGTGCTCTCTCTGGCTCCCCAAGTGACCGACCTGTGTACTTCTCCCCCCCTGCTCTTTGTTCTATCTAATAGCAGGGAGTGACGTCATGACACAGGTCGTGCAGCACAGAGCTCTGGACAGTGAGAGCTTGTTTGTTATCTGATCTGTCAGACAAAAGCCAGGAATTACTGCTGTTTACTTTACCTCAGAAGCTTCCCTGTTCCTGACAGCATGAGATTTATCTAATTAGCAGAGGTCTGAATACATGGAGCTCATATGCGAATTACAGACAGCTTGACCAGGAAGTGACAGAGCAAATCAGCATTAATTCAATCATGCATCCTATGAAACTTTGAGATGAGACAACCCCTTTAACAAATAGGAAAAGCCAAGAAATTTGTGTTTTGCAATATTTTTCTAGACATTTACTTGTATGGTCACTTCTGAGTGTTCAGTGTGCTGCTTTCTACTTGACTGATTGTATTTAAGCAGTGATAATGCACCTTTTGACATTTTGTCAAGTGACACAACTTTCTGATTTTCCAATGACACATAAGTCATAGCTAAGTGAGAGGATCTGTTAAAATGACCAGCATTTCCATCTGCATGCAGTACGCATGCCAGAAACAAGTCCGTGAGAGATGTAGAGTTGAGCTACAACAGCTGTCACAGAACTAGAAAATGCCAAACGGCACAACTCCAGTATACTATGAAACAAACACAGGGCTCGATGAGATGGGAGAACATAAAACACAGTCTAATTTACAAGAGATGCAAACCCAGATGGCTTGCAGTGTGTTAACTTTAGCAGAAAGCATGCTGTTACATGTCAGGCCTTCAGTTCGTTTTTTTAATTGGCATTTATGCAGTGTATGTTGTCAACTGTGCTGCGGTGCATAATCTATAGGTGTGTCTAATCTATATAGTAAGCAAATGGAAATATTGCAATTAGCTGCGCTTTACAGGGTTGGGGGAGACCAGCTATTTACGGGAGATAACTCAATGGACATATTTTCAGCTTGGATGTGGCAAATCTACAGCAATTTTGAAATAAATTAAAACTGGAAGCTGTTATTTGCTAAAACTAAAAGCTTTATTTATACGTTGTGATAAAAGAGTACACTTACATTAAAATTGTAGTTGACATCAGTATTATTTTTTCCTTTTTTTTACATTAATACAGTTTCTTAATGTTTAGATTATTTTTTATGAAGAGTTTATATAACTGATAAAACATATTACTTAGGCCAGGTATACATGAACTCTAGATTTAACTCATTTATTCTATTAGTTCTTTTTTAAATAACACCCTATATAATTTCTGTGTCATGACAACTAGTTGTAGCATATACACTACATAAAAAATATAGAGTGTGCTTTAAAAAGGAATTAAGATATTTTTGCTCCTGGACATCATTCTCTCTCCTGCTCTCTCTCTCTCTTTGTAAATGTCATTGTTGAGAGCAAGTGACCTCCTTTCTTATCAGGCTACCTTGAAGCGGAGATAAGATGAAGGATACCGGTTGTGTCTCGATTCAGGTGTTTACCCTGTTGGGGACATCATCAATGGTTTAATAATGGTTCTATTTCTCCCGGTACAACAAATCGTTTTTATTTTCCCAGGCAGAAAGGTCCTCGATATAATGAAAGTTACTGAGTTTTCAAAGCAGTTGATGGACAGATGAAGAGTTCAGATGGTTACAGTACAGAGGTCTGAGGACTAATATTCCCATAGAGAGTAGCAAGAAAAGTTGTCTAGGTCTTTGTGGTGTCATATCATGCAGTTGTGGATTGAGAAGTATCATTATGAGAGTTGGGTTATGGTAGTGTTTTAGAGACATCAAAAATGTTTAAAGAGTGAACATCAATGCAGTGTTCAACAGTAATTTGTTCATTTACTAGTCTACTTGAGATTGTTTAGGAACCATGTACTATGATAACTTACTCTAGTCATTGAGATAAATCCTACATTAAAGTTTGAAATTTTAACGAAAATATTTTCACTATTCATGATCCCTTTTTATTGGTAGTTTTATAACAATTTGTGATCATATCTTGTCAACTTTTCATCAAATGAAATAAAAAAGCAAATCTCCATTGAGCCCAGAAGAACCAAAACTACACTACTGACGCTTGTATAAGACTTCCTGTTTTGGTGAATTTTGATTCTATCTGCATCACATTGATGGAAAACTAAGAATCTGGTACAGGCAATATCCAGTTGGGTATTAACATTTTAATGCCAAGATTTTCTTGGTACCTATTACGTAATTTGAAATTGGATAGAAAATCTTGGAACAGAACACATTCCAGAAACGTTTTAGCAGACCATATACATACCGTTATGGCCACAATAATTCCAGACTCCAATAGCCACGTATGGCAACATGTATGATCTAGACGCATAGAGGCCAGTTCTAGATAGCTTTAAAGCAGTATAGAGTGTGCCTGAATTTACGTACCTGTTCTACTGTGGGTCATAGATTTAACGCTTTCTAGTTCCAAAACGACAACTCCGGCTCATGTAAACCACTTGGAACTTGGTCTGCCTGTTCCAGCAGTAATGCACCTAGTTTTGCCGTCCTCCAGTTATCAATGTGTAGAATGATACGGTTGTGGTGCGACATGCCTCCACATCTTGGATGCTTTTCAAAGTGCATCTAATATTGGAGTGCGCCTGCTCATACATCGAGAGAACAGGGCTGCGGCAGTTACTGGGCTGAAAGGACACCAGAATACTGGTGCAGCCCCTTACATACATGTCGCCCATAGTGTAGTTACTTTGATCTTATGTAGTAGTATCCTGCATAGTCCCCAAATATCAATCCTTACAGGAGCTTTGTGTAGGGTTTGAATGGCTTCATACAGTGTGGTTATAATTTATAGCCACTGAGTAATACCATTATATTAGATTGGTGCAGTATTATTGTTGCATGTTTCAACTAGCATTGAGAAACTATTCTGTATTATACTTGAGTCTGTTTAACATACTAACGGGATCTAACTTAACTCTTAGTAGACTTATTTAGTTTTGAACATATGATAGTAACTATGGGCAGCATGGTGGGGCAGTGGTTAGCACTGTTGCCCCCAAGTGGGTTCTAAATTCAGATGCCACCTCAGACATGTGCAATAAGCTTGTATCTTTTCCCTGTGTTTGTGTGGCTTTCTTCCAGCTACTCGGTTGTCTTCCATATTCCAAGAACATACTGGTAGGATAATCTGGAATTGAGATTTAACAGCAACAGGGACCAGTAAAAAGTTCCAAGCCTTTGATGCATGTGTGAAGATTGTCTAGCCTGTATTTTTCCCTTCCTGCATCAGCATTTAGTTTTTTAAACATATATAGAGTTTGGTTATAAATAGCCTTAAAAACAGTAGTAATGTGTTTTTCTCATTTATTTCAGATCATTAATGCATAGATGTTGCCTGAATTAATGCCTCTTTAATCTTTTTACTAGAGCATATCAGTAGAAATACAGTGCTCAGATATTTGAGAAGAACCTTAATAAGATCGGTAAAAGGCGTGGTGAACCATGTTACCTCATTCATCAGTTCCAATGAGCCCGCCAACCATTCTTTCTCCAGTTCACATCATTCTAGTTTTCCTGATGACTTGCTTAAAGCCCTACCTGAAAAATGGAAGCTTATCAGCCCAAGAGAGCCCAAAAAATATCAGAAAGGTAAGTTTCTACTTCGTTACAATATACTTGATGGCAAATTCTGCTACTGTAAGTTTAGAACAAGGATCATTTTTAGGTCCTAAAAAAACAGTTTCATGTCTCGTACAGACTTCTAGCCTTATATATTCAGCTTTGTTTATACCACACAGGGTGGATTTAGTTTTTAAGCTCTACTCAATAAAGTAAATGGGATGAGTTGCAATACCAGACACAGCCACGGATTAACTGCAGTTCCTGTAAAAAGAAAAAAAAAGTTGTTATCCCATACATCTCTTTTAATAATAATTGAACAACATCCTTTTTTCATTTGCGTTTATCTACTTACAGTATTTAAATTAATTAAATAATTTCCAGTCTTTTAGCTCTTTACAGTGTTTATTTTAGACTTTGGGATCCACTCATCACCATGTACCACCTAGTGTTGAACACTTGGACCATAACAGATTAAATAGAAAATTCAAAGTATAGTGTGGGGGAGCACTACATAGGTGACTATTTAAGGGAAAACCTGGAGAACACGGATACTGAGCAGTACTGTCTATAAGCATCTATGCCATCTAAGAATTGTTGTATTTTTTTATTCCCTTTAGATAAAACTTGCCTTAAAAATATGTTTACTTTATTTCTGCACAAGATCTATTTTTGATAATATCTACTGTATATGGACATTTAATGGAAAACTTTAGCAACTATAATTTTGCTAATGTTACTCTGTGTACAGTGTCAGTATAGCTAGTGGTCCATACTTTCCTTACACATAAGATAGCTGACATACGAGATGTATTCCCTCTGATCCGTCATACATATGCTTGCTTGACTGTGCTCTCAATAGGTGGAGGGAAATAAGCTACTGTTACCTCTGCCACCTTTGTTAGACATCTGATATCCCCTCATACATGGTTTTACTGAAGTTGATGTATCCAACCAATGTTCACCTTATGTGTATGGCCACCTTTACAGTAGCTGTTAGCAAAGGGGAAGATTAGAATATCAGATATACAAACAAAGGTGAATTTATACAGGAAAATCAACAGGCCTACACTTATATTTTTTAGAAAGCCTATAGGAAAACACTTGCAACCACAGGGACAAACCTCATGCTGAAATGTAGCACTTGAAAATTAAATGAACTCACCAGAGCTCGTTCAGAGTCAATATAGTTGAAAAGTAGACCTTGATATTTGGCAGTATTAGCCTTAAATTTGTGAAATATATGTTCTTGAGTTACCAGAACATGGCAGCAAAGTTAATTATTTTCTTCTTTTTCCTGTTAAAGACGTTACAAGATTGACAGCTGAAGCAGTCTCCATTGTGATCAGCAAGCTACCTTCAGTAATTGCGTGCCTGCCTCCCCCAATAAAGTACTTCTACTCTTTCTCCGAGAGAAAAATATCAGAACAGTACTCTGTATGTAGAGATACAGGGATAGTTGTATGGAACTTAATTGGTGTTATTTGTCATGTATTAGAAGATGGAAATGCCATAGAACAAGTGACAGGTACCACATTGTCTCGTTGGAGTAATGAGAGGCTTGCTACAGTCTGTCGCTGCTTAGAAAAGACCATTGGATTAAAGACCATGGACCCCACAGATGATACTCAAAGAATATTTGAAGATATTGAAAGACAACGACCAAAGTGGATTGAGAACCAGCTAAGAAAAGCCAAGGTTCTAAGTTTAGTCTGGTAAGAGTCTTTTAATGGATGTATACATACTGTGTGTATATATATATATATATAAAAAAAATGTAATTAATGGTCTTTAAATAAATATTCAAGCTCTCCTACTAGTACTGCCTGTATTATATGTTGTAAAATATAGCAGAATGTTCGGACAAACTAGAACATTGTGAAGTGTGTTCTTCAACCTTTCAACCTTGTGGTCTGCCTTCGGTATGTCATTTTGATTACCTCTAAATACTGACATCTTAAAACTTGGGCTGGAAATGTTGGTTTAAAGATTGACTATGCTGTATGTTGCTTGCCCCTCTTAAAATGTAGAGCCCTATTCTATTGCAGTTTTGTGAAGTCTCTACTCAAAGTGATATGTAAGCATTGGGTTAACTTGTTGGCCAGAAAGATGAAAATATGTTAGTAGGCTTTATCTAGTGTGCATAGATGAGAAAGAAAGCAAGAATGCTAATTTTCAACGCCTCTACATTATGGTCCTGTTGGATTATTGAGAAGTTAGTCATATTCAAGTAGTCGGGATACTACTGGGCTTGTACTGTGCAGAAATGAAATGGTCTGTCTGCTTGGTGATCAATTTGGATTTTTAATTGTTAATGGTGACAATGTCTCTGCAGCTATTTATCCTCATTGTAGTTATTCACAGTATAACCTTATCAGCCACTAAGAAACTTCATTTGAATCATTACTGATCCTCTCACAATTCACTTTAGAAAATCTCAATCCACACTAAATTTATCGTTTTGCCATTATTACCAAGAATCGCACTGTACAGAATTTGGTTTGCGATTTTGCTAAGTTTCAAGATTTTTGAAGGATTTTTGCACAGGTATTTTCTTAGGACAATATTTCCATATTATTTGGAGCACTGTTTACCAAGTTACTCTTTTTTTCTTAACATTTCAACCCGTAGGCATTTGTTGCCAAATAAGCCCTTTACTGGAGCTTGACATGCTTTTTAGTGAAGCACAGGCTGATTTCTGCTCTACAGTAGATTTTAAAATCTTTAGATAAAGAGAGGGAGTAAACATTGGCCATTGTGACTCAATGTCCATTTAATGTGTGCCAAATAACATTATGGGTGACATTGAGAAATCTAAATGACCCTCATTTTTATTGTTGGAGGCACAGCCTGAAAATTATTTGAGCTGCTTGAGTAAAACAGTTAGGCCAAGATATTTTTCATAGTCTCTTGTCTTGAAAATAGGTCAGAAAAGCACAAAGGGTGACAAGTATGAATGGGGCTATGCCAGTTGTCTGGTGTCAAAAAGCTTTAGTAGACCTGTTCTATAGATGTATGAACAGTCGCATTCCAAACCTTGGTGCATTAAGCACCAAAGCGACACTTTTTAGTGCACCAAAGATTTGTGGTGTTCTGGGGGCGTCACACCACATTCATAGGATTAGACACATTTATGATTTTTTTACCCCAAACCTAGGCACAGAACAGTTAGAACAACCAGACCAGGTTAAAGGTGTTCTGCCTGAGCCAGACTTGTTGTATTGGCACTAGAATGCGCCAGAATGTATGATCTGCAGAAGAACAGGTTCATACATTCTGGCGCATTCTACACTGCCTTAAAGCTGTTTAGAACTGACCTGTTAGCGCCAATGCTCATACAAGTCGCCCAAGGTGTCTGCATGAAGATACAAGGAAATAGAGGTGTACTTAAGACTAGGCATCCTATATACACAAGGATACTGTACTTTTCACAATTATTTCCATTCTGTGTAATAATCTCAGCCTGGAAATGATCATCATGTGACACATTTCTGACAAAGCTGTGTGTGGCTAAAATTGGATTTAAAACAATTTTTTTAATTGAATTGTAAGTGATCCAATAATGTAAAGAAAACACAAAAAAGGTCTTAAAGGGGTTTTGCCACAAAGTAAAATTGACGTATGAAGCTTGCAAATAAAATAACAAACATTTTCACCATTCATTATTATAAAAAATTCTGCACCGTTTTTGTTTTTGCTGCTCCTTTAGTGATCCATTGTTTACAGCTCATCTTCAGGGGATACGACCACGGCTGAGAGCTCCTCAGACCTGGTCGCACATGCTCAAATATCACTTCTCTCAGGCAGCTACTGAGTGTTCAAACCCCAGGTGCTGTCACTCTACTCACATTCTCTGTATTCCTTAGTAATTAGTCAAACAGTGCAAATAAAAAAAAAAAGAAACCTCAATGAGGTATGTGCATTGATAAAGAGAAAAAAAAAACACAGGGATTTGAACCTAGGACCCTTGTGCCTAGAGGCAAAAACTTTAACTCTCAGCTACTCACAATGCTTTACAAAAACAGACCTTTATTTGACTATAGAGAAGAAAGGCCTGGTGATGTCATCCTGCTGGGTCACATGATATGCAATTCAAACAAATCGCACACACCACCTCCTGAGCACACAGAGCTGAAGAGCTGAAATGAGATCATGGCAAAACCCCTTTAATTTAAATAATGTTGGATCCTACTGGATGGTCAGTAACAAAAAATAAGTATATCTTTGTTAAGGTTTAGTTTATAAATAAGTATTTTTCTTAATTGAGGTACTTTATATCGCCTTTGTGAATGAGTCCCTTTTATCCAGATGAAGGACATATGTGCAGCAATACAAGGAGTGCATCTATTATTATATGCAGTTATATGTTATATCATACAGTATAATATGATAAAATGTTTTCAAATAGATAGGAATACAGATAGACTTAATAAAGTGATGACCTCTGCAGCACATGGAATTTTAAGTAGTTTAGTTTAGATGTGACTTTGACTTGTACTGAAAAACACCCTTCCCCCCTGTATAAAGTGGCAGCTGTACGTACCGCTTGTCTTGTACACTGCCTGAAAACATTACTATTCATTAAAATAACCTTCACTACAAAGTAACACCTAGGCTGTAAACAGTCATCTTGTATTTTAGAGAACATGCTGCCCCAAAAAAGTGCGGAAACGTCCGTCTTTGCAAAGTAATTTGTGGCGTTGAAGATTATTGTTTTTCATCATGGTGACCCTGACTTGGCTGGCTGGGTGCATATACAGATTAAGATGAATGCAGTTATTCCTTGGCTGAGGTCTGCCTCTTTCAGGGCACATTCTCCCTAATGACATGATTGATAGGCTATACCAAATACAGAGAGGAACTCATTAATCATAGCACTGACTGAATCCAATCATCTGCTTCACCTGCAAAGTGATGGACAGGAAAGGATACAATACGGGTGATACACTCCTTTGTCAGAGGGCCCTCAACTTTTTCAATGTCATCTTCACATACACACATACAGAATCCTCTGATAAAATAAGGTGGTTTGTACCTGCCATGAAGAGAGTAACATCGAGTTGTTCTCCTAATGCCTTAGAAAGGTTTGCATATTTGCAGAAGCCTCTAATTATATAGCACACCGTTTAGGACAGTAGTGGTTTTTACTATCAATAGGGTACAATTACCCTTCATAACATACTCTGCTATTAGCACTGCAGGAAAAGCTGAAAGTTTAAAAACAAAGCTTTACAATTTATCTTTAAGTGCACCTTACAGTTCAGTTGATTGCAACATTTTCGACTGATGTAAAACCATTTCTATAGAGCAGCAGATGCGCAATAATCTACCTGCTATAAATATCCATCAGGAGATATCCAACACATGGTCCACATGGCTTAATAGATTCTGGCACAGGATCCCAAAGTTCTGCTTGAAGCGTTATGTATTAGTAGTACCTTATATTTACTAGGATAAAACGTATAAATTATAACAACCAAGGCAGGGGCATAACTAGAATTCATAGGGCACCATAGCATAATGAGATGGGGCCCCAACACCTAATGACAACAGCATAAGTAGCAATAATTAAAGGTATAAGTAGTACTGCCATATGTTCAGGAGAGCAGAAAACCACCAACTAATTGTTCCCTACAAAAAGGAACATTGTTCTTGTACCTGAGTGATGCCCCTCAACCTCTGGGCCCCATAGAGATTGCTATGGCTATAGTTATGCCCATGATCAAGGTAGTCCTGTCTATGTGTGCATTTCACATACTTTGTCTATGTAACCATAGAGTAGCTAACTGTCCCAGAATTCTGGCTCCCATGAAAATTGTTATATATGCCTTGTAAAATGTTTAAAATGTGTTTTAGAAACTTGTTGCACTTCTCTTGAAAAGTGGGCTTGGCCTAGAGGAAAAAGGAGGAGTGTTTTAGCAAGAAGAAGCTGTGGTTTAAAACATGTCAACATGCACCACAACCTTGATGCAAAATATTGGCGTATAACAGACAAATAGGTGGTTTAAAATTAGACGCAAGTCTAGCAACATGTACAAAATTCAATGTATGGTATAAGCCACTGTAATAATTGAGGTAGTTTAATCTTAGACCAAGCAATCTGAATATGCATCAAAATATATGTTCCAATATGTTAAACTTTTCATCGTACACAGTAGGTATTGGGGCCCCGTGTCGGGAACCCTTTTTGGGTTTTCCCCCTACAATGATTGGGTTTTTTTAAAAGAAACTTTTAAAAAAAAAGCAGCTTTGCAATATATGTTCATTACAAAAAGTCCTACTGATTTTGAGCTGCCCTGTTTCCCGGATGGAAAACCCGTTTCCCAAAATTTTTATAAACAAACCGACCGTTGATCCTTTTCTTACTTGGGTTTTTAGGGCTGTATGACTCTTTACCTTTGAAGGAAAAGTCGGGCAGAGAGCCCCTCCCCCAAAAGAATGCTTTTTTGTAGTGGGGGAAAGGGGGAGGGAGGGCTCTGGCTTTTATGCCGGTGCCTGGGTTAAACCCCTTTGTTTCCGCTTCCTCCTGCTCTCTACACAGATTACAGAAATTAGGCTTTATCAAAAAGATTTTTTGACAGCAGGGACCCTGTTTGTTTCTATAATCAGGGTGTCTGTGGAGCTGTAAAATATAATAATCTTTTACAGATTGGAAAAAAGTTTTTTGCTTTATTGGGACAATCCTGAGTAACACTTTGCAGCTTTCCCCGCCTCTTTTTTGAGAGGGTTTGTTTTTGTTTTCGGAATTTGGGGATATGTAAGTAAGCAGGGGTATAGGGGAAAACTTGCAGCCCCCTGTTTTTGCTATTAGCAAAATAGACCTCTTAGGCAAGGGACACCCCCAGGGTTAACTCTTTGCAGCAATCCCCGGGTTTGCGCCTGGGGGCTGAGAGGAGGGGGGGAAAGGGAGGGGGGAAGAGGGAGAAACTAGCACGCCCCTCAATTCAACTCCATTCCAGAAGAGGCTGAAAGCTATTAATGAGACAACTTTTTTACATATTTGTATTAACTGTCTTAAACGGTTTGACTCTGGTAAAAATCCTTTGTTTTCATAGTCCTAAAAGTTGGCCTTAGAGAGCAAGGAGATGACTGTGCTCATGCAGTTCTCCCTGTCCATTTCTATGGAAGTTCCAAATTTAGTAAGTCAAGTGTGCTGAAGTGTATTCAGAACTCCCATGTACATAAATGGTTTAATAAAAAGTTGAAAATTCAACTTTGTAGACCGGTCTTTCGAAGGCAATACTGTATCCGATGTAGATGACACAATCCCGGGACATACACATACAAATTAAAATATTGATTGCAATAGACGACATGTTTCTGGGATTCCAAAAATTTTAAATAAAATAGCACAATTTTGGACCTGATAAATTGGAATCCCTGAAATGTCTAGTTTTTTAACTGTTTATGCTGCTGTATATTTCTGGGCTTCCATGATCTTTGGTCGACTTCCAGCTGGATCAGTAGGACCCTAGAGCATCCAATTGTTCTAAGAAGATTTAGTTTAGGTTGTGACCCGCACAGCCTGTACCACATAATTGGTTTACAGTACATCTGCTTTTGGCTATTTGCTGCCTTAGTTTAGATGTATTGCCCTTTGAAGAGCATTGCTCCTTTGTCTGTTTTCTAGTAGTTATCTCATAGACATAAATAGAGAAGAGCTGCACAAGTGCAGCCTCCCTGTTTTCTGAGGATGGCTAATAGCTCACTACGAACTGGCTTCAGAAGGGATTTTACCACATTGCAAAAGCTCTTTAATGGTTGATTGGTTGAGGAGGATAAACTACTGCAAGAGGCCCATATACAGGGGCGTTGCTAGGGTCCCAAAACATCCAGGCCCGGGCCCTTTGTGTTAAGTTTTCTCAGTAGGGCGGGGTTCACACTGCATTTTTCATTTCCATGAACGGGGGCCCAGGTTTTGTTACAGAAAAAAAAACCCGGGGTGCCCCCCCAGGCGTTCCTTTAAAGCTCTAAAGAATTTATTCTCCCCAAAAACAGCAAAACCCTAGTTTCTCGGTGACAGTATGAGTTACCAAAATTTGTCGGCCTGAAAGGTCGGGTGTATTAAAGCCAAATTTACCCCGGGGAAAGTAGGGGAAAAGACTTTACGCTGTGAAAAACATCCCACAGGTATTTGGGGGGCAAAATTTGTGCTGAATGTGAAAAAATTTGCCCCCGAAAACACGGGAAAACAATAGCAGTGGGGGCTAGGATTACCTTTTTTTTCCGGGCCACAAAAACCCTACCCCATACAAATAAGTGACTTGCTTTTTTCTAAAGGGGGACTCTCACTTCTCCCCCTCCGGGCGTAAAATTTCCATGGGATTGCACCCCTGGGGGGGGAAAAAGGTAATTTCATGGCTTCATGAGGCTATGAATTATGCAATTGCCCCCGTTCGCAGGGTGGGGGTGAAATTAAAAGGGGAAAAATTTAAAACCACAAAATGGGGGCCCTGAAATTTAAATGCCGTGGGGAACCGACCCTTTGTCTGGTGCAGCAGCAAAAAAACCGAACGCAACCCTGCCCAAATGACAGGAAATAAAAAAATGTATTAAAGATAAAATTTCATCACAGGTTGTATTTAAAAATGGAATAAAAGAAGAACAGGCGGGAAATTTTGTTTAGTGATGCAAATGGGGCAATATTGTGAAATTTTGGGGTGTTTATAAACATAAACACACATATTTTACAGTACATACACATTACCCCACATACACACACAAATATTTTTAAAACCTTTTCACCGCGTTTTTGGGACGCCATCTTGGATCGCCGGGGGGTTCCCCTTTAGCTCCGGGGATCGCCCGTTTTGGTAAACAAACGGGCAGGCTAAAAAGGGGGTTTTTCTCTTTGGGTTCGGGTTTCTAAGCCATTTTATTTTTCCCAACACAGAAAATGTAATAGGGGTACACAAAAAATACAAAAAACACCTAGGCCTTTCTACCCACAATCCACATTAGTGGTCCCATAACCTGCGGTAGGACCTACCGTCCAGCCCCGCCAGCACCCCTTTTCCCACCAAACCCTTCCATTTGGGGTCCCGGGGCTTCCCCCAACCGGGGGGTTTTTAAGAGCCTCCTCTCTCAAGCTCCATGGCTTTCCAAAACCCAGTTAAACCCACCCCCCCAAAATTAACCCAGATTACCGGGTTTTTTAAAAGGCCGGGGGAAAAATTTTCCCGGGGAACGGAACTTTGGGAACGTGGGGGGAAACAGCCACCCACCCAACTCCCACTTTTCCCGGGGAAAGCCACCCATAAGGGGCGGGACATAAACCATACACATATGGTGTCGGGAAACCTAAGTTCCCTGATGACAACACCGGGCTTCCCCCCCCCAAAGACCATGCCCTGGGGTGGGGCTTTTTTCTCCCAGGTCCCCTAACGAAACCCATCAAGTGGCACCCACCGGCCCCCGCCCAAGGGGTCGCCCGGGGCCAAAATATCCCCCCCCCTTGATAAAGGACTAGGCCTTGTTTACCCGTACAACCCTCCCCCCCAAAGGGTCAAACCCCAAACACGGGGCCCCAACTTTTCTCCCCCATTTTCGGGGGCGGAGACAAAAAACGTTTACTTTAAGATATCCCATGCACTCCCCTTTAAAAGGGGAAAAAATAAAAGCCCTTTAGCCACTTTTCATAGGTGGCACCTTTCAAAACCTGCTCGGGAAACCTTTTTAAGTCCCCAAATCTTCACCCGGCTTGGACCTTCAAGAGCTAGGGCTGAAAAACCCCCAGTCCCAGTGTTATCATAATTTGTAGCTTTCCCCCCACACAAAATAGTTTGTATTGTGCCCCACGGGGCCAGTTTCTTCCCTCTTTTTGGGTTCCCCAAATAAGCGGGGAACCCTTTTGGGTTGGGATCCAGCAAACCCCCATAACTTCCTAGGGGTTTAGAAAGAAAACCCACTCCCCCAAAGGGGGTTCACAAATCCACCATTGCTCCAAGGGCCCAGGCCCCCCTGCTACCTTTTGTGACGCAGGTTACCATAAACCCCAAACCAGAGACCACAACTTCTTTTCCCCCCAAGGACTCTGGTCCTACTGACATCTTCCGTACCCTGGGTTTCCCAATTTGGGGGGCCCCCCAAAAAGGCATGCTAATTCAGGGTTCCCCTCCCAACCTTGCCCAAAACGACACTTTACCTCCCGTTTCAAAAATTTACCAAGGACACTTTCCCCTGTTCACACCTCTGCTTATTTGGCTCTGCTAGCGGGAAACCCCTTCCCAAGCAACCCGTTTTTGGGGGGATTTTTCCCTGCACTTCCACGGGCCCCAATCTAAAGGGAGAATTTTAAAACCCCTTTTTAAAAGGGTCACCCTTTATTTTTGGCACCCACCCAAATTTCACTTTGTGCAGGGAGTCAAATGACAGACACTTTTTTTAACAGTAGGGACAGAGACTTTGGGCGCAAACCCAGCCCCCCAACCTGAAGGCCGCCATAAACCCCCGGGACCTACCACTCGTGATACGGGTAACTTTGGGTCCCCCCATAATTTTTTGGGGAAAAAAATTATTCAACCCCTAAAAAGCATTTATTCCCTTTCCCCATCGGGGGTTAAAACACATAAACCTCCCCCTCACTACCCCCTTAGAAACCCTTTTTTTTTCCCGGGGGTCTAGCGTTTTTAAATTTTTTTCCATTCCAACAGCACGGGTAATCGGGGCCCCCAACGCAGAAAAAGGCTACGGGAAAAATACAGCAGACACGGGAAAAAATTTTTCTCACAGGGGGACAACAACCCACAGAACGACTTTCCTCTTCACTCCCTCGGGTCAAAAGGGTTTTTTCATCACGTTTAAAACCCTCTTTTTAATACCCCGGTTTTGGGGTGCACACATAATAGCCTTGGCACACATTTTTTTTCCCAAAGGATTTTCATCACTCCCATTTGAACAACAACTTCATCCCTCCTCTTAGCACGACACACTTCATTTCCCCCCCACACGGGAAAGAAAATCTTCAGAGAGGGGGTTTTTCCCCCTTTTAACTTTAAAAAAATACATTCACACTCATAGTCCCTCATATTTCCCGGGTTTTTCCTTTCTCCTTTTTCCCCGGGGAAAACACCCGGCCGTGTTCCCACCAGGGGGAAATCAATCCCCTTTTTCCCCCCCCGCAGAGGGGCACCTGGTTGCTACTGGCAACCCCAAACCGCTCTGCAGGGAAAGTTTTTTTACCCCCACCTTTTCAGCACTGCTATCAATCCCCGACCCCCCAAAAGCAAACCCGCACACATTGTGCAAATTTCCCTTTTCCCTACACAAAAGTTCGCTGGGGTCCCCCGGGGCCCCCAATTTTCGGGCTGGACTCTGAAATTTAACCCACAGCTGGGCCCGGCACAAAACCCGCAACTTTCACAAAAAGGAAAAACAGAGGACACCTTGTTGTAATGGCAAACCCCATTAAACTCCACCTGAGCCTGTAGGGTTTTAAACCCAAATTTTTCCCGGGTGGGCCCCCACCACAAAACACACCTCCTCGCAATACTTTCCCAGCACGTTAACCCTAAAGGGCATACTTGACAGCTCTTTCCCCTAAAGTGTAAACTTGCACAAGGGGCACCCAAAAACTGGGAGTAACAACCCCCCTAAAAATCCCCCCGCTAGGCTTGTGGGCATGGGATTGCTTACAGTCTCCAGATACATTTTTCCCTTATTGTTTTCATTTTTCAAGAAAAACCCCCCTTTCATGTAAGGGAACCGGGGTCCATCAATCTGCAAGTCCCCCTGCTCTCAGGGCTCCCTTTTGGTGTAACAAAATTTTGGGGCCCCCGTCTACCCAAACCCCAAATCCTCATATAGATCATTTCATATGCCTACATTTCCCCTAGCACATAACCAACCCCATGGAGCGGTCTTACCAATTTTTATGTCTGGGCTCAGCTGGGCATGCTGGACTATCCAGGTTTAGCCTGGGGGGGGGGGGCTGCAACCACCTGGAAATCCAGGGGGTTGCAAACTTTCCTCCTCTCGGGGCCCCCTCCTGAAAAGGGCAAAACAGGGGCAAAATCCCACTACTCCCGTGGGGACCTCCCAAAAAGGGGTCCTCCGATGGTCGGTTGGGGAAACAACCTTGCTAACCCCGTGGTTCCCACGGGAAAGGGAAAGGCACAGGCCCCCTGCAACTTGGGCCCCCTCTAGCGTAGACTCCTTCTTTGGGTGGATGAACAGCCTCCGGCACAGGACAAAACCCCTCAAGCTGTCAGGGTTGGGTTTCCCCCTAAACAACCGGGCCCTTTTCCCCAACCTGGCTTTTTTTTTTTTGCCGTCCGACTTTTCTGCCTTTTTCCCCCGGACAGCCAAACCGCAAGGCTGCTTGGATTGTGGTAAAGTCCATTTTTTAACCCTGGAAGAGGGTTGAAAAATGGCCTTTATTTTCCTCAAGTTTTGCCTCCAACTCGCAAGGAGCTTTCATTCTCCCTTTCCCATGCGGGAGGGCCCGCTGCTCAAGTCCTTCTAGACCCGCTTAAAATGGGGGAAAGGGAGTTCCTCCATGGTCCAAAAAAAATTCCCGGTTTGCAGCAACGGCTTTTAACCCACACACCAAACTCTGGGTTTTTCCAAAGATATTCTCCTTTTCACCGAGGGAGCCTTCCCACACAGGCAACAGACTGTATACGTGTGTCTTCCTCTCTTAGACTCGGTCTCTTTTAAGCACAACTTCACAATTAGGCCACTGGCCCTTTAAATATTGCTGTAACAACTTTATGCATTTTTTCCATGCATCACATCCTATGCCATCTGTAAGACTCCACTCACATTTCAGCCACCAATTAAGCCTGCATCCTCCACCAATTGTAACGCTTCACCTGCGTTTGGACGCCATCTTGGAACGTCCTGGGGGTTCCTTAGCTCCGGGATCGCCGTTTTGGTAAACGAACTGGCAGGCTGACACAGGGTTCTCTTTAGGTCTGGTCTAAGCCAGTTTTATTCTTCAACACAGAAAATGTATATGGTACACAAAAATACAAATAAACACCTAGGCCATCTAGCCACTATCTACACATTAGTGAGTCCCTCACGTCCAGCACCGCCAGCACTCACTTCACCAGCCTCCACTAGTATCGGCTTCCTCAAGCCTGGGGGTTAAGAGCCTCCTCTCTCAAGCTCCACTACTTCTCCATAATGCAGTTGACCACACCCCCAGATAACCCAGAGTGCCAGGCTTTTATAGGCCTGGTAAATCCCGGAACTGGAACGTGGGAACGTGGGAAACACCCCACCCATCTGCAGCTGTTCCGGGAAAGCCACCCCATAAAGGCTGGACATCAGCCATACTACATATGAGTGTCAGCAACCTAATGTTGCTGACTGACAACACCTGGCTTCCCCCACCGAGACCATGCCCTCAGTGGCACGTTTCTACCAAGTCCCCTAATGTACGCCATCTAGTGGCAGCACCATGCGACCGCCTAAGTTCGCCCGGCCACAATATATTTATATCATATATAATTAATAAATATATATAAATATATATATATTAATATATATTTTATATATATACACAAACACATATACATACACATGTATAACACAACAATGCATACCAAATACACATGTATACACACATGTATACACACACATACTTGCATTTCAATTACATACACATATATACACACATACATACATGTATACACACACATGCATATACACATACATACACACGTGCACATATACACACATGCATACACAAATACACATATATACACACATGTACACACACATACATGCATACAATACATACACATATATACACACATACACATATATGCACACACATGCATACACACACATACGTGTATACACACACATGAAGTCCTGACAGTCAGGAGCTTCAGGGAGTGACAGGCGCCCCCTCCTCCCTCCTAAGCGCCCGGCAACTCGTGCAGTCGCCCTCCCTCCCTGCACAGAAGAACGGCTTTGAGCTGTGTGTCTAGAGGACGCACATACAGCTCAAGAGATCGTCGGTGCTACACGCTCATAGCAGCTGCCTGCAACCCGACGGGCTGAGGTTTGGGGCACAGACAGGATTGTCCGGGGCTTGTGCCCCGAATAAACCTGCCTAGCGACGCCCCTGACCATATACTTGTCTTGCATGGGGACACTTTGATGTCGGTTTCTGCCACTGGTCTAGAAATCACATCCCTATAAGAAACTTGCACAAATTGTTCTCATTTTCATTTGATCTGCAGTAGAAATCCTTCTACAAGTAGTGATTTAGGATGCAGATATGGAGGTGACTTATTGGCTACAAGGTGAGGGGAATGTTACTTTACCTGTGCTCTAATGTAAGATCTGCTGTGCGTCAAAAATCATGTAGGTATATATGTCCATAGTGTAGTTATAAAACAGTTCTGAATACATGAATGTAGAAAATGGAATAAATAAGTGAAATACAAATTTATGTTAACAAAGAAAAATGTGATGTAATGGCTGTAGTAGAAAAGTTCAGTTACTGTTTTGACTTTGTGGTTTAAAAAACAAAAATGGTTTAGTCTTTTTGCAGTACTATTCTTATCATCAAAAACACAGAACAAAGGCCTGACACTTACCATTGTAAGTCAGCGAGGTTCACCAGGGTTCGTTGTGGCATCTGTAGATAGATCTGTCATACCAGTTGTGGCTCTGTTAGAAACAGAAGCAATGACTGTAAAGCTAGCATAGCCTGAATAATAAAGATGTATTATCTGGTCTAGGGGCCTTTTATCGCCCATAATGCCTTTCTGTGTTTGAGCATGCATACAGAGATAAGAGTCAGGCACTTAGTAGCACCGCCTACTGGACTCTGAAACTCAAATTGAGCAGTTTGATATGTAGATTTATGTGAAAAGAATAAGTATACCTTGTAACTGATTGAAATCCTTCTCTTTCAAGGCTTAGGAGTACAGTGGGTAGTCTCACAAAATGATAACCTTCTGTGTATGAGCATACATTCAGCGATTGGTGTCGGGCACTTAATAGGACCGCCCACTAGACTCCAGAACTCAGAGTGAGAAGTTTAATATATAGATTTATGTGTAAAGAATAAGTATTCCTTGTAACAGATAGAAATTCCTGCTTTTTCTGTGTTTAGATGTATGGTGGACAGGTGTTCACAGAAAAATATATCCCTGTTTTATAAAATCACTTCTTTTATTGATATACATTAAAAATAATAATTATACCTCACATATAGAACATAATATGTCAGAACACCCTAACAGGCTAATCTCCAGTATTGAAATGGGGTAAAGTTGTCAAAAAATATATTATTGCTTCCCACCACAGTATATAAATGATGAATAACTATAACAAAATATTTTTTATTCACTACTCACGGTTCTGTAGGCTGTAGAAATGTCTCTGTTTCCGTGAAGATGAATATAGATTTTGATCCAAACCCTGTGGTAGTGCAATATACATACAGAAAGCTACACTGTACCTATCCAAGGATTAGCACTCGCCCCAAAAGGGGCGACCCCGCCTATCCAAAGACTACCCCTAACTCTTAAAACATTAGATGAATCGTTGATACTCAAAATATGACAACCAAAATGCCAAGTAATGAGAGAAAATAACCGCACCTCACTACTCACAAGAAAGTCCCTCATTAAAAGTATGGTGGACAGTCTCACAAAATGATAGTCAGCCTTCTGTGTATGGAGATAGGTGTCAGTCACTTAGTAGGACCGCCCACTGGACTCCAGAACTCAGATAAAGCAGAGATTTACTTGAACAAAATACAAGTCCTACTGAATCTTTACCCACAAAACTAAATATATCAATCTTCTCAGCATCTCCTGCTCTATAACAGGATGACTGCCGATAAGACGGATTTTTCACTGTGACAGGTCCCCTTTAAAGCACTGCATGTGCTGTTATTTTACCCTGTCATAGAACCTGTTAAAGTCTTCTTTCAGGTATGGTGTTCTGAATATAGTAATTATTTTAATATTTGGTTTGCAGAATTTAAATCCAGAAGTGGGAAAGACTTCTTTTATTCTGTTATATAAAAAAAGAAAAAGTAAAGGATTAAAATGCACGTGTGACTGAGATTAGTCATAGGGCGAACAGATAAAAATAACTTTCTCAGGGATTCCTGCAAATGAAACACTAATTTTTGTTTGTGGCAAAAACAAAAAGTGAACTCAATTTAGATGTCACAGCCTGGAAAGGTAACACCAAGTTTGACAAGGAGACGCATATTTTACAATATAAATTTAAAGGGGTTGTCTCACTACATTGATTCATCTTACCTCCGTCCTGTTTTCTTGGTTTCACTTTGAATTCAGGGGCGTGTTTAATGGCTTCTACTAGGCTGTAGCTATAGCAACCAGTGCTTGCAGCCTATTAGGAGAGATTGATCAGGTCTGTAGTTATGGTGACCTGAGGAGCTGATGCAGCCCATACAAGAGGGGATATCTCAGAATATGTAAGACACTGTTAATGGACATACACTCACCGGCCACTTTATTAGGTACACCTGTCCAACTGCTCGTTAACACTTAATTTCTAATCAGCCAATCACATGGCGGCAACTCAGTGCATTTAGGCATGTAGACATGGTCAAGACAATCTACCGCCCTCGCCCGCCCTCCAAAGGCCAGCCCCACCCACTGACAGTTATTCACATGTTTTTACCTATTCAAAGTAATAGGTTTATCATTTGAAGTGGGCAGGGCTAGCCTCAGGTGGGCGGGGTTTGAAAAAACTGACTCTTCGAATGACTCTTCTGGCTGAAAACTGCAGATTTGAGCATTAAATACACAAAAACTACAGCATCTTACAGAATAAGGGACACAGCGCTGGAAACAGCATGTCTGATACTAGCTTGTTCTGCCCTCTTTAACATGTTTCCAATTAACATCTGGGCAACCTGAAGCCATTTATAGTGCTATAATTCACATGTAGTGTTTTGGATACACACACAAAAAAAAATCAAAATTTGCATGCGGTAAAAATACATGAATGTGTTTTAAAAAAAAAAACAAAAAAAAAAAAACTGGTTTTTTTGTAACTAACTCAAATTTGGAACACCTAGGTAATAACTGTATCAAATTTCTGGCATGAATGTTTATACATTTCTTTAAGGCTATGTTCACACGGCTTATTTGCGCGGCGTAATTACACCCCACAATTACGCCGTGTGGGCGGGAGCGTGGGGCCGGCACCTTGCCGGCCCATAGACTATCATTACTAGCGTGCTAGAAAATGACCTGTCACTTATCTCCCCCCGCGGCAGATTCGCCAAGCAGGGAGAGGACACGTAATCCACAGTTCTCATAGAGAACTATGGATTACCATAATGACTGGGACGGATTCCAGCCGTAATTCGCGCAGTACGGCACGCAATTACGGACTGGAATACGTTCAATTTTAAGCCGTGGGAACATAGCCTAAGAAAACACACAAAAAAACATTACGAAACTTTATTCAATCACCCCTATAATGAATGCAAACAGCCTAGTCTGAGACCACTACTTTATATGGAGTTCTTTTTAAAATCTGGTCTTAAATATTAATTGTTTTTTACTCACAAAATAGGAAGTCACTTGGTCATAAAATTCTTATTTCACTGTGTGCCATTTTCCAGTTCTCTGAATGTAGCCTTCAGTGTGATCAGTGGTTGTTTTTATTGTGGTTGTCGTAATTATGTCCATGGACGTGTGTGTATATATATATATTTGAACAACTAGTCTATTCTAAATGTATTCATGTTTGTAGGTGTTCTTCATATTATAAAATATTAGGTACTGTCTATGATATTATTTTACATGCAGTTCTTTCAGGCAGTTTTATACATGTTCTCTTTTTCCAGTGACTTTGTGATGCAAGAAGACAGTTCAGTATTAAAAGACCAAGGCAGCAGGCTCGATCTGACTGAGCAGAAAATAAACATGATGGTACTGGATATCTGCCACAGACCAGGTGGCAGCGAGTACCTGAGGCAAATTTATCACATCATGCAGCTCAATGAGGTAGGGAAACGGCCTTTTTATCGAGCAATTAGGTGTGTATTGGGTTGCGGCAGACTGTGCTGGCAGCTAAGCATTCGTCAAAGACTTGGTAATACTTTTAAAGTCAATAGCAGATTAGGCATCACATGGGGATCAAATCTCTTTACCACTTTTAGTCTTTTTTTATTCACAGTTTCCACTGTAACATTTCCAAAACTATTGTTGTGAAGAAAATGAATAAAACACACTTACTGTATTACAAAATTAATAATGATTCTTACCTAAGATACTGGAGGGGTGTCATTGATTCAGGGATTTATTCTGATTGCCAGATAGGAGTCGGGAAGCAATTTTTTTTCTCTAAAATGTGGACAATTGGCTTCTACCTCATGGGGGTTTTGCCTTCTTCTGGATCAACACTTTAGCACAATAGGCTGAACTAGATGGACGTCTGTCTTTTTTTGGCCTTACAAACTATGTAGCTTACAATATAATTGAAGCATATCACACCTAAAGGCTTCTGTTATAAGGTCAAAATTGCATTAGACAGTGAACTGGTACTGGTATTTTATTATTTTTGTATGCAAAGTGGCCTTAATCTTTGGTAGTTTCAAAATTTTTGGTGGAAAATGTGCAAAGAGGAACTAGCAGATTTTTTTCACACTTTGTGTTCCTTCTATAGTAACATCAACATATTCTTCAGGGTTGTGCAAAAATGTCCTTACTCGTACTACAAAGCTTACAAAGTAATCTCCCTATCTGGTAGATTGAAGGGCCTCGCAGGCAGGTTACTCTCCCCTTCTAAATTTGTTATTTAGTGCTGTTATTATATTTGTCCTGGCCTTCTAATATGCATTTGACCACCTTTGCTTGTAATGCACCCTAGAATTAATGGCGCTCAAAAATTGAAACAAAATCTTTTTCATAGTCTCCAACACACATATAGGCACTATGGTCAATTTAATGTAAATCTAATTAAGCTATCCGTATGGTTCTTGTTTGTGGAGGGAATCAAGGCAACTGAAGGAAACCATCGCAGACACAAGGAGGACATACAAACTCCATGCAGATGTTTTCCATGGTCAGATTTTAATTCAGGACCACAGAACTGCAGGGCAACAATGCCAACTACTGAGTGACTGTGCTGCCCATACAGAGTTTAAAAGAGGTCCTTTGTGGAGCATCACATAGAACACCTTTTTGTCCACTTTGCCATGCACAAATGGTAGTACGATTTCCCATGGACTGCAATAGGGATAATCAAATCAAAAAGCAGCCACACAAATTTGAATTACTTTAGTTATTTTTTTTTCTAAAATTTGAAGCAATGATTCATAAATGGATCATACTAATACAGTTTATTTATAATAACCTTTATTTTCTATGTAAAGCCATTAACTTCCAGGCTGCCATACAAATGAAATACGGAGGCTTTTAAATACATAACATATGAACCAAAGAATAAACAAGGAAGTACAATAAATATGAACATACTGAGTACAAGCTGGTACAGAAAAAGTGAGGGCACTGCATAAAAGGGCTTTATGTCTACAAGGACCATGTATTGTAGAATCAACATATCTATGCCTTTGTAACATTCATTAACACAAGTGTACTTTTTCTTGTAGGAATACCTATATGAGACCTTGTCTTCTGAACACTTTGAGAAGAATACAACATTCTCAAAGGCGTTTCATTTGACAGTCACCACAGAAGACCAGCTTTCAACATTTAACCCTTTGAAAACGTTTTTGCTGCCTTGTGTTGATGTACTTACTGAGGTAAGAAGTTAACAGTAATATTACATGTTAGGCCCAATTCACATTATTTTTATAGCCTACTTTTCAGGTATGCATCAGGATACCCTGAAAAAGTATCCCAATTTATAGCATGGCAGAGCCATAAGAGACCGCAGAGCAAATGTTGTCCAAATGAGACTGTTTGTCCTATAGTCTTCTGTGGCTACACTGTGTTCCTGCCATGGTATACATTAGGATGCCTTTTTGAAGGCGTTATCCACCTTGGACAACCCTCAATTGTTAGAAGGGTCGTTTGTCATTAAGTTGATCACAAAGCTTTCCTCCATAGGAACTTGAGCAATAATCTGTAATTTGTGCGGTAATCTGGCAGTAAGTGTATAGTTTCCCTGCAGCATCACAACAGGAGAAATAAGGCATTACACCGAGCCCATTCAAATCAATTCAGTGTAATACAGGGCATGACGTCCTCCAGAGTGAGAGTCACTCTTTGCAGTTGCTTTTTCCATCAATATCCTTGGGGGATACAGCACCTTTGGTATAGGCCCTTGCCCTAAGAAGTTGATGCTAAACTAAAAGTGTTGGCTCCACAAAGGTGGGCTGTCAAGGGGGTGGTCAACATGGTCGGTACAGTGATGGTGATCCCCCTTGAATGTGTCAGGAAACCAGACAGCCACTTCGTACTTTTCCTTTCACGGCGATCATCCTTCCCGCCTCTTCTGTTTCTTTTCAATTCCAGAGCACCACTCCATTGCGAGGTACTAAAAGGGTGATTCTGCATATGCCCAAAGACGTCTGATAGTTAAGTTTTTTCCCCATCCTCCCCTATCCTGTAAAGGTTGTTTGGGAAATTACAGTGCCTTTCACCCCCGCTGCTGCCCCCTGCTGCATTTTTTGCTGTCACAGGCCTCGGCCGTTTTGTTAAATCTAGTCCCCAGCTTCTCCGTTGTCTAAGCCTCAGCTAAACTGCAACTTCTCTCCTCCATAGACATTAGAGATGTTTACCTGCACATTTCTATCACCTAGTCCCATCGATGCTACTTTCGTTTTACGAGGGAGGGGTCACTTTATTTCCAGCTTGTGGCTCTGCCGTTTGGACTCGCTACAGCACCAATAGTTTTCACCAAGATCTTGGCACCCTTTATAGTGATTTTTTGCACCGGGGGATTGCCACCATCTCTTACCTGGGCGACCTTCTTGTGAAGGCCCCTCGACAACCTCAGGATCACCCTGGATGCCTTCACATGCTTCAGGGGAATTGTCAACTATGAAAAATCTTTCCTGGTGACATCCCAAAGAAAGGAGTTCCTCGGCATAATTCTCGGCACAGAGTCTATCTTCCACCATTGAAGATCCAATTCTTAAGGTTAGGTGTTTCCCTCCTTCGCAAACCCTTTCCATGCTCTCTCCGCACTTGCAGCCATCCTACTCAGATCTCGCATGCAACTTTCGAAGCCATGCCATACGTTTTATTCTTGTCCTCTCAAGCCCGTCATTCTAGCTACCTGGGATGGTTTATTTTCCTGAGACAATGTGATTCTGCTTCCTTTCCAAGTTCGTGTCAACCTCAACTGGTGGCTAGTGTCTATTGTGCTACTTCAAGGGAAGTCTTTTCTTCCTCCGCAGTAACTGATCATTACCATGGATGCCAGCACCTTGGGATGGGTAGCTGTTTTTGGCTTCCATATAACTCAGGGTCTGTGGTCCACCAGGGAATCTCTTCTGCAGATAAATGTCCTGGAACTCAGATCCATTTTTCTGGCACTCTGAGATTGGATTTTTCTTCTCCAGGGTCACCCAGTCGGGCTTCTATCTGACAAAACCACTGTGTTAGCCTACTTGAGGCCTCTGTTGGGTGGAACTCTCAGTTCCATCCTTTTCAGCAAAACACTACTCACAAAAAGTTAGGGCTTTTTTTTTTTAAATTAACTAAATGAAACCATTTCTCATCAGCTACTCCATTCTAGTGCCCGCAGGGTCCCTGCCCCAATACCTGGTGAGCATAGCGCCCCCTCCTTGATGTGTCCAGCATCATTGGCAGCCATCATTTTTCCTCAGAGAAAATAGACTTTCATCACTGAACAGCACTAAGGCCCACTGGTTCCTCATCCATCGTAGCTGCTCCCTGGCCCATGCAAGATGGTGGGCCATGCCTAGTGGTGTGGCAAGCCCCTTGCTGGTTGTCTAGCACACAGACGATGCTGATCATCATGAATTTAAACCCAAAAAAGGGAAATATTTTTATTTTTGTAAGTAGTCCAGTTCCCGAGACCTTATAGCTCTTGCCTCTTGCGTTGGTTTATATCTTTCCAGCTCTTCCCCTCCTCTCTTGGGTGCTCAAAAATCTTATACTTATCACTCCTGATTGGCCTTGCAGGGCTTGGTGCGTGGATATCATTTCCCTGTTGGCAGATTCCCAGACTTGCTTTTCCAAGGTCCTCTATTCCACCCCACTTTACCTCAGTTGCCTGGTGCAAGCCGCATAGTTTTCACCCTCTGGGTTGTTTTACCCCACAAGTCGTATTCAATCAGGTCTGAAGCAAGGCATTGATGATTCTGGTTTGAGAGGTCCGATTTTTACCCTCTCTGTTCTTTTCCAGTGCTTTTTGGACTGTTGTCCTCAGGTTAAGCCTTTCTTGCAAAGGGTTGTTCGCTCTGCCCTACTGTTCTTAGGCCGAAAGAGACGTGGAACTTAAATCTTGTTTTAAATGCCGTACAGGATTCTCCCTTTTAACTGAGGTGGCAGGTTCTCCTATACTTACTTTTTTGGAATGTGGCCTTCATTTTGGCCATCATATTCATCCATTGGGTGTCTGAACTGGTGATTTCTCATGCAGATCCTCTTTCTTTGTTCTCCATAAGGATAAGATTGTCCTATATCCTGTTCCTTTATTTCTCTCCTAGGTAGTCTCCTCCTTTCTCCTTAATGAGGACATATTTCTTCCCTCATTTTGCTCCTCCTCCTCGCACCCTTAAGACTGGTCTCTGTATTGTTTGGATGTTGTCAGGGCCATTTAGATCTACATTTCCACCACTGAATCTTTTAGGCACTCCGGCTCCCTCTTTGTTATTCCAGATGGCCCACATAGAGGTCTGGCGGCACTTAAGGCTACCATTGCCAGCTGGATTTGGTATGCAATCTCAGAAGCCAACCAGTCTAGGAGTAAAATTCTTCCATTCCAAAATTCTTCCATTCCAGGTCACCGCTCATTCCATGTGGGCAGTCTGGCATCATGCCTCAGCTTCCCAGGCCTGCAAGGCTCCTACCTGGGCCTCTCCTCACAAACTTTTATCGAATTCATACCCTGCACTCGACAGATGCAAGCTTGGGTCGTAAGGTACTTCAGGCAGCAATTTGCTAACTGACACCTATTGCTTTCATTTTTCTTTCTAGTTTTGTTTACCCACCCTCTTGGACTGCTTTTGGACATACCAAGGTGTTGTGTCCCCCAATGATATTGATGAGAAATTTGGATTTTTTTTTACTTTGCATAAAATCCATTCTCGTCTGATTCATTGGGGTGCAACTTTTTTTTCTTGATCTATTCCAATTCTCATTCCAACATTCTCTTCCTGGAATCTGACTGTGGTTCATCCTTCCTGCTTTTATACATGTCACTGAAAAAATATTTTTCCCTGTTAAAATATAACTTTTATTAGATACAGATAAAAATAACAACCTACACCCCTATAAACCTACCAACACATTCCTAAAAGGTGCAATGTACTATATACTATCTGTCAGCGGGGTAATCTCCCCAATAAGGGTGGCTCCGCTATGTCCGACAAATAGAATCCCTAAATCTACACAGCATACTAAAGTGTATCCCCAGCACTCCCGACGCGTTTCTCCCTACTGTATAGGGTTCATCAGGGGATTGGAATAAAATTGCTGTAGAATCAATTGCTGTAGAATCAAACAAATATAATACCAATATGATTATACCTCCCAAAGCTTTAGCCTATTTAGGCCCAATGATAAAGCAGATAAATGAGTACTTAGCTTGATTCTGTGAGATATTAATGATGATGTTCCTCACAGATCCTTAATGTGCTTGCACCCAAGATGTGAAGGAGGTGGGACAATTTATCCCCATCCCCTTATATACACCATACAGCCCCTATCATGTATTATAATGGTGCCCTTGATATTAATGATGCTTGTATTAGAGTTATTGATATGCATCCTACCTATTCCCGGGTTCCGGTGTTGCCTCGCTATCTTCAGCGTCCCAGTCACAAGAGCACACATGTCTGGACGTAACTGCCCGGAAGTGGCCGGCAGTAATAACGAACACTCAGCTACACATTCTAATGTGTTCAGTTCCCATCAGCGTTCGGCGCACTATGTATCCCACACCCGCCGGCAACATCCCCGCGCATGCGCGGACGCCTTTAATCGAGACTGACACTCACCCAACAATACCAGACTATACATCTCATTAATTCACTGCTGTCTTACAAATAAATCTTAAGCCTGATATCAAACAAGCAGCAAGGCTCCTCAGTCTAGTAACAGTCATTAAACTACACTCAATGCCTCCCCCATTTATAAAATCCCCATTCTCAATAATGGGAAACTAAAGGGGAGTGCATTCTGTAGTAATGCTTTTTGGATTTTTTTTTTACTTTACATAAAATCCTTTTCTCGTCTGATTCATTGGGGTGCACAGTTTTTTTCTTGATCTATTCTAATTCTCATTCCAACATTCTCTTCCTGGAATCTGACTGTGGTTCATCCTTCCTGCTTTTGTACCAAATGAGAAACCTGGCATCAGTAGAAGGGATATAAACAATAGCAAACATAGAAGTATTAGGCTTTGGCTCACCTTCCTTCTTTCATTAGATGCATCTATTCCACCTGTTTCAAGCGCCGCTGCATCCTTCCTTGCTTGGATTGAATGGCCCATGACCAAACGGACCTCACATAGGAAAAAACAAAAAAAAACACGCCCATATACGTATATATTTTGAGCATTATTTGTGTTATGCTGTGAACAAGGGCAATATGCAACATGCCCGAAACGCGTTAGCTCTGCCTCGCTAACTGTATTTTATCCCTTTTGTACCGAATCCTTATTAAATATGCAGATTTTTGCACAGAAAGCTGGATAGAAGGGATATAGCCTGCCTAGACAGAGCCAACACTCTTGGTTTCACCTAGTGTCAGCCTCCTAGGGGAACGGCTTATACAAGGAAGGGGAAGAGTGAGAGTCTGTGATTACTAAGCAGGGAAGAGTTTGACAGTAGCTGCATGAGGGCAGAGGTGAAGTTTGAGCATGTGCGGCAAGATTGAGGAGCTCTCATCACTGGTCGTAACTCCTGGAGATGAGCTGTACACTATGGATCACTAAGGTAGCAGCTCAAACCAAAATTGTCCAAAATATTTATTTTTTAATTTGCAAATTTCCCACATCAATTTTACTTTGTGGCAAAAAGCCTTTAATAATCAAACACTGCAATACAATTTGTATGTAAACACCCAAACATAACTGCAAATGGAACAACTCACTGCAAATCTAGTGGCATTCACATGGGATAGGTCTCCATGTCTTTTGTATCAGCTTCCGATATTTTGGGAAGGCCCTCTCCTATTGCCACTGTGTGGATGCTCCTTCTGGGGACCTAATCTATGAAGTTCCCTACCAATAGTTTGTAGTACAATAAGACCACATGCCTTAAACTAACTAGCTCAAAAGATGGCACCTTGTTACAGTGCCCCTTTATGGAATCACTGAGCTCATTCTACTCGATTTTGTTGCCCTTTATCATTGGTGATGACTTGGTTGTTCACTTTACTAAGAACGTAGCAATAGGTGCAAAATATTATAGAAACCTTTAGTGGGAGTCCACGAAATTTGGAATAGAAAAAGTATCTATCCGTCTTGTATTACCTCACGTAACCTTTAATGAACTTTAAAATATTTGTTGTAGAACATCCAAAGTCTCAAACCTACCATTGATCGCATAGCTTGCAGCTTTTACCTATGGTCTAGTCCTTTAATGGGCCCAAAGGCACTTCTTTCACCAAAAGCGAAATCAGTATTATAACCTGCACATAGTAAGTGTAATGGCCCGATTACAAGTTGTGCTTCAAGTTAAGCCTTTTGTATATAATGTAATTCTGGCTTAAATATCTGTTTTCAGTTAGTAAATGCTTTGGTCGACAAGATCCACTTATGTAAAAAAACACAGAATATGCATTAAAATTTGTGTTTATTTTTTGCATGTTAGTTTATTTTATCACATTGCTCATTTGTTCATACCTCTTCAGTTTGATTTTGTTAAAAAAATTATCGTTGTTTTAAAAACTTCTGACCGATCAGATTTGGTTTGATTGATTACGCTGTAGGTGCTGGGACCCGAGCCCTGTTTCTCCCATGTCCCATGTACAAATGAAATAAGCTTCTAAGCATTCGGCATACGTATTCTCTTCCTTTGTACCAGAAATTGGGGAATGGTGGGGTGGTAGTAACATCATCCTGACTACCAACAAGTAACTCTTATTGCATATTCAGTTTCACTTGAATTAACATTTTAATTTTTCCCTTTTTAATTTTGAAATTTTTGTTTCACAGAATTTGTCACCTCTACATACATTTTTGAATTCTCCCTACACCAATGTATGTGATATTTTCCTTCAATCTTCACACTTGTTTTAGCAGACATTAAGGGCGACATGTACCAAAAAAAAGTTGACACCCTACTCTCTCTATATAAATGAACTGTAATGCACCAAAACTAGGCACATTTTACCCCAGGCACGAAACATTTCAATGCACCTAAAGTAGGCAAATCAAATATGCGCCTAAATTATGCTATGCGCCCAAGTTAGGCGCATCAATTATACTATAGAAGGTATACCACATGCTAGATTTTTGACAGGTTCATTCATTCAGGTGCACTATACACTCAGTTAATGCGCCTAAAAACTGGTGTAGTGGTGCTTCTTTTCTGACATGCGCCCTAAGGGCTCGTTCACACGGCTGATTCTGGGACGGATTTCAGCCGAATTGCGCACCGTATTTGCGCTCCAGTACGGCTGGAATCCGTCCCAGTCATCTCATAGAGAACCATGGATTCAGTCTCCCCTCCCCACTCGGCGAATACTCCCCGCCCCGCCCCCGTCCACACGGCGTAATTGTGGGGCGAAATCCGTCCCGCAATTACGCCGGCAATAAGCCGTGTGAACCGGGCCCAAGTCTTCAATCATAACAAGTGGGTGTAAATAGTTTTTTATTTATTGTGTAATCAGTCATACATAACAAGAGTTTGTAATTTGCACGTTCCCAAATATGTATGTGTACCATCTGTTTATTTAAATCCATGGTACCATTTTAGATTAGAACCATAAAATGTCTTATAATTAAGATACATCATACAGTATAAATCCAAGCTTCCCCTCTGTTTATTTCCTGGTAAACTTCTTGCTGACAGTAGGAAATTGTAAATTGTTACTGAGCATTCAAAGCATCCATTTATTTCTCCTTTCAAACAAAGACTTCAGCTCTCAGACAAAGTAGTTGGGCAAATTGCCACTAACAGTTGGAATGTGGTACAAAAATTGATTTATCTTTTAATAAATAATGACTACACCACTTAGTGGATTTGTAAATTAATTGTTGTCTTATTGGAATAAAAACTAGGCTGTCTGAACTTGATTTATTCTAACAGGCCAAACCCGCCTTTCCCCCATAGTTTATAATGGATAAATTACTAGTGGCGTTAGTTATGATTAATAACTAATCCACCATCATTTATATTTGCAGTCTATAGAAGAGAGCTGGGAATGGTCAAAGTTGCAACCGTACTGTTTGGGGGTGAATCCATTGACCTTGGGGGAACTTCTGGAGCACAGGTACTCGGTTATACGTGTCTTTTGCTTGAAGTTCTGTTTTTAGATGGTGCAGAAGATCATAATTTCTCTAAAGTTAAGTGCTGACAGATGTTCTTTATTTAATCAGAATCATAAATCTGTAAAAAAAAAACACCTTTGTTTGAAAGGTAAGATTTTTCTATGAATTGCAAGCTGTATTCTTCTGAGGATTTCTACAAGGAAAGGATGAGGAATTTAAAATATCCTGCAGCATTAAAGGGAACCCGTTACATTGAACCTACAATTTGATCTGCCAGAAGCATGATATGGAGCAAGAGAAGTTAAGCAGATTTCTAGGGAAAAGATAAGTATAACTTGTAAGTTATTTATTAAAATTCCTGTGCATTCTGGGTTAAGGAGTCCAGTGGGTGGTCCTACTTATAGATTGACAGTTAATTCTGTGTTTATATTTATACAGGAAAGACTGTCAGTCACTGAGTACGATAACTCCTTGGACTCCTAAACCGAGCATGGATTTCAATGAATACTATTGATACTAAGGGCCACATGTATGAAAACTGTCTAGGTCTAAAATTCACTCTGTTCCCCATAGCAGAACGCCCCTCTCATTTCATATAGTGCTTTGGAAAAATGAGAGGGGGGCTCTGATTGGTTGCTATGGGCAACAAGAAGAATTTTAGACCTAGACCGTTTTCATACATGTGGCCCTAAATCTTTCTCCATAATGCTGCAACTCATTCTGTTTAGCTTCTCCTGCTCTAAAGTCAGCTGTCCACAGACAACTGTTTCTCAGGTGACATTTTCCCTTTTAAAGATAGATCTAAAATTTGAAAATAATGTAAGAAAATTAATGGATTCATTTTAAAAATTTTTGATGGTGAAAAAATAGGCATTGTTCACCTCCCCACTCACCCACCTCTGCAATCCTGAGGTTTGCTCCATCTCTTTTGATCTCTACTTCCTGTTCCCATCTTGACATACAGGAGATGCCTGCTCAGCCAATCACTGTGATATGGTTTTAGATTGACATCCACTTTTAAAGAACGTGTGTAATGAAGTCATTTGGGAAAATTAAAGTCATAGAGAAATGGTCTACCCATCATGAAACACTTCAATTAGCCATTACGTAGCACCATTAACAATGAGCTGCACTCACACTGGTGGATGGAGTCCATCAACATATTACACGTTTTGATACAGTGAGGGGCCCTCTACAGCTTCCTTCTGTGAGAACAGCTGACCCCTGCAAATTTCTCAAGCTGACTTTACTTTATAAAGGAGTTTTTGTAATGGCATAAGCTCTGTACAAAGACTAAGATTTTAATACACATTACCCTGTTTCCCCAAAAATAAGACCTAGCAGCAGTCATTGCTACAGCTATACATTAGCAGATCATTTAGATAGGTCTTACCTTGTGTGGGAGCTATGAAAAGAGGTGCTCTTTTAAAGGGAAAGTGCTATTGCAAGACATAAGATTGGGCCAAAAGATTCTAAAAAAATGGAGGCAAAAGAAATTACCTGAAACCGGGGCGGGGAAGTTATGTTGATTTTCCAGAAGTAATGACATGACTTCGTTGAATAAATGTTGTTGCTTTTTGTTCATAAATGCCGGGATCCGTAAATGTAGAATTGATTGTTGTACTTGGAAATAGTCGCAAGAAATTCTTGATGGGAGTCAGAGCTGGGCTGGTTCTGCTTATACAGTATATTAATAAATTATGATTTTTTGTTCCACAATAAATGTGTTTTTTTTTCATGGGAAAAAAAAGACATCCCCCAAAATAAGACCCAGTGCTCTTTGGAGCAAAAATTAAAATAAGCATGTCTTATTTTCGGGGAAACAGGGTATCTGTGATTCTCCACATTCATGCAAACATTCAGAAATATCTTAAATCAATGAACAATCACATTACACAAAATAATATATGTTTTATGATAAACTCAGCTTGGCAACATCTGCAGGTACAGAGGTCATCTCCCTAGTTCTTTGCTTTTACTGCAATATGAAGAGGGCAGCCAGCTGGAGATAGCAGCAAAGTATAGATGATTTGATTTACTACTTGTATTAGTAACCAAAAAAGGGTAGCTAAGCATATCATATTGTATTGTATTTCACTTTTTAAAGTGCTGATGCAGTGTATATCTACAATGGAGATGGCACACATTATAGGAGCTACAGTGAATCTTAAAGTATTTACCCCCGTGGACTTTCATATTCTAGTCTTTAACACCTCAGTTGATTTAATTAGGGTTTTGACACTAATCAGCAAAAAAGATGTGTCAATGTGAAAACAAATCTCTGCAAAGTGATCTACATCAATTACAATTATTAAACACACAATAATTGAAAGCGTAACTATATTCAGCCAGTTCAAGTCACTATTTACTAGAGATATATTTAGCAGCATTTAAATCCATAAATTTGCATGGATAGGTGTCAGTTTTGCTCATGCAGATTGTGCAATTTCCCCATTTCTCTTTCCTACAAAATTTGTCACGTTGCCCGAGTCCTGCGAGTTAACAGCTATTATCAAGTTTGCTTTCTGCCAGAATAAAGATTAAACTATGACTTGGATGCTCCAAAAAATAATATTAGTATTCTAGTGATTTATGTGCCACAGTTGCTTTTTGTTTGGGACTGTTATCTTCCCTACAGTTCTTTTGCAGACACTGTATTTTGCGGCATATTTTTGTTCTTTTGTCTGTTACATAAACAAATGCCTATAGCTTGATGCTGCTTGACACTTACCTTAAAGGGGTTGTCTGGTTTATTTAATGTAATTAAGCTCATTATGGCAAAAACATTCTTTAAACACTTTATTGAATTTATATGTATTTTACATAATTTGTTTTACATTATTTACAGTATTATGTTGATGGCCATAAGTGATAACCCTCACGAGGACAAGGGAGAACCCCTACTGGGCCTCTGAGTATGCCAGACCTGGAGTTTCTTTAAAGCTACATATACATTCTTTGGAGAGGCGGAGAGAAAGAGACAAAAAGCAAGGGGTGGAGTATCAGAGCATGTATAGTAGTTGTAGGGTGGGCCTCAAAAATCAACTCCACTGGTGGTCCCCAAGAATAAACTCCATTGATGGATCCATACAGTAATCCAAAAATGATTCAAAGCAGGATGTCAGCATGTATAGCTTCTTTAATGAAGAATCAGGAGTACAAAAGAAGGGGCAACGTTTCGGCTCAAAAACACTCACAGAGCCTTTTTCAAGCATTCAAAGGCTCTGTGAGTGTTTTTGAGCTGAAATGTGCACCTTGTTTTGTACTCCTGATTCTTTATTAAAGAAGCTATACATGCTGACGTCCTGCTTTGAATCATTCTTGGATTTCTGGAGGTGAGAAGTGGGCTTATTTGCCATTGGATGCTCTGTTGCATTCCTGCCCCTTTGTTTATAATGACTTAGGACTTCAGTGCTGGCCCAACCTTTTTTCTTTTATTACTAGTGTCCATGTAGTGTCACACTACTTTGTATAGTGTGGTGTGGCTATTGCTTCTATGGAAGTGTGGCCTTCTGACTAGCGTGTATGCCCAGCAAATAATTAGCTACTGGGCCAGTGCACAAGTTAGGAGGGCAGCTCTTCTATAGTGTATGTAGTAGGAAGGGAACATCCAAATACGGCCATAAAAAGAATACTGTCAATAATGTAAAAGCACAGTGAAAAATACATATAAATTCAATAAAGTGTGTAAAGATAGTTTTTGCCATAAAAAGCTTTAATCATGATAATAATTAAAGGGGTTGTCATTTTCATTTTATTTATTTATTTATTTAATTAATTTGAAGCGCTATTATTTCCAGAGTGGTGTACAATCAAAAGGAGTTTGGATACATAACATATGGTAGCACCAAAACAAATACAATTATATCTCTTGATAATTAAAAAAAAAAACTGGTACAGAGCGAAAGAGGACCCTGTCCATAAGAGTCTACAGTCTATGAAGAAGGGGAAGGAGACAGAAAGTAAGGGATGGATAAGTTTGTATGGTAGTGAAGTGTGAGCAGACCTGTTGTAGGTTGCAGGCTATCCTAAAGATGGGATTTAAGGTTTCTTTTAAAGGTTTCAAAGGTGGACGAGAGTCTGATATGTTATGGGATTGAGTTCCAGAGTATGGGGGATGCACAGGAGAAATCTTTTAGGCAGTTGTGTGAGGAGCTGACAAGAGAAGAGCAAAAAATATCCTGTGAGGATCAGATATTGGGTGGGGACAGGTAAGACTGTCATCAGGGCAATAATGACAATACTGCTATGAGAGGCCCAAAAAAAAAGGAGAAAAAAGATGCTGCTGATATGGTGCAAGATAAGAAATGGAAATAGGTCGGGGACTCAGATGCTTTAGCTGTGTAGGACCCAGGAATTACTGATGGCAGCTCCGAGGGGGGCTGTCGGGAGATTAAGAGAGAGATGTATGGGGGTACAGATCATGGATGGCCTAGTATGTCATGATTACTGCTTTAAACTGAATTTGCTGGACAATAAGCAGCCAGTGAAGGATTAACAGAGGAGTAATGAGAAGATGTGGATTAACCAGACAGCAGAGTTGAAGACAAGAGTATTAGAAGAAAGGCCTCTGGTGGCAATACTGTGTTTTTTGTGGTGTCTATTGTTTAATCTGCATCAAACAGTAGGTTTTGAGAATTCAGTTTAGCTAAGGGTTTAGTTGGCTTCATTTTCAGAGGTTGTTGTCAATAAAACAACCCTATATTAATGACACATTGGTAGCCTATCTTGAAAATAGTCTTTTAATGTCTTTTAATACTACAAAGAAATTTTAAAGCTTATACATGCAATTAAAAACAAATACATTATTCCACCATTGCTAATTAGGCAGATACTACCTTTCCTACACTTGATTAGCTTTCGTTGGAATGTCATTTACCCCCAATATTCTCATATTTCTAAAGGAAAATATATTTTACAGTGGATTAAAGTTGCATAATGTTAACAGTTAAACTACTAAAAGTACCTAGAAATATAATTTACCATAGCAATGTTCTGTGTTGTCAAGTATTAAGATCATTGCTAAGCTATCTTAATAACTGCAGGGAGTCCCCTATTGCTGCCAACTGTTTTGTGGTTGCAATTTGCGAACCTAGTATGTCATCAGATTAAGTTGCTCCTGGCAAGAACTCTCATGAATTTGATCTTTCCACAGCTGGAGATAAGTCATGATATCAGATCTAGTTGCAGTATAAAACTACTGGGTCCTATCCTTTCCTGCTTGCAGAAACAGATATTTGCATATACATTTTATTTATTTGAATATTGATGAAATCGTTATTTTATGAACCTTTTCACTTACATTCAACTCCGGATAATTTCCAACCTGTAAATGTAGACCATTTTTTAGGATCTTTTTTGTTACGAAACATGTGTCTAACATTTGTAATAAACCTCCTGCAATGTTTTAGAGAATATAAGTTTCATAAAATTAGTGATGTATATGTACAACAAAATGATGCTTAACAAACCTACAAAAGAGTCTCTCACTTGTTACTCTTACATGGAATGTGTCATCAGAAAATAGCCTATTGTTTAAAAAAAAGTTTCTATGTTAATTTTTTTTTTCTTTTTAAGAATTCTTATAGAATTTATTTTTCACATCACTGGCTGATTTAAAATAAAATTCTGAAACCATGCACTTTTTACTGTGACACTAAGCCTCATACTAGGCTAATACTTCCAGATCTGTCACCTTTTTATGATGACAGGTAAGATTACACTGAAAGGTAACACCTTTATTCTAACACTGGAGACAAATTACAAAGGTTAAACTCACCCAGGGGCGTAACTAGAGAGGCCTGGGCCCGATAGCAAATCTTTGGATGGGCCACCCCTCCAGTCATGAACATTTACCGGGACCTCTTAATAATAGTCATGCAGTTACTAGATAATACAAGGAGCAAATACCTCACCATACATATCACCATCATAATGCAACTAAACAAATCCCACTATAGCAAGACCAACATTACCAAATATTACAAATAACGCTACTGCATAAGGACCCAATTATACCGCCAGAACACAACCACAAATTACTACCACACAGTGACTGAATAATACCACTATACTATTACTGACTAAAGATCAGTATACAACGACCAATGTTATTATAACATAGTGACCATATATACCAGTTGTATATCCATACAGATACCATATAGTGGTAGTTACCAGTGTACACAGACTCTTCAGACATAAGTACAAATACAGTGCAATGACATCTTGTGATTCACAGGTGACTTTTCTCTGACAAGTCTTTCACTTTCCTTTTTGTTCTTCATCTGGTCCAGACCACCATGATGACTTCTCCTGGCCACAACTTGTTCCTGCAGATATGGACACTAATATCTTAGAATCCTCATTTTCCAGCACTTCCTCCACCTCTGTACAAACTTCCTATGAGTGGAAAAGCGGGTAAAGGCCATAGCTTAGATGCATAGCCTCCTAGAGGGGTGAGGAGGAACAGATGACTAACCCCCTGGAGATTGTGCTATAGCTATGGCCTTTACTATTCAGATTCATATTACCAGGTAGGTAGACCACCATTAGATAGTTGGTAGGCTCTAGGTAGGTAGGTTGGTAGGCTCCAGGTAGGTAGGCAGCAGTTAGGCCCCAGGTAGATAGGCAGTACATAGGTAAGTAGGCAGCAGTTAGGTCCCAGGTAGGTAGGCAGTACATATGCCAAAGGTAGGTAGATTGGCCCTAGGTAGGTAGGTATGTTACAGGTAGGTAGGTGAATTGGCCCTAGGTAAGTATGTTACAGGTACAGTTGAAACCAGAAGTTTACATATACTATATAAAAAGACACATATGCATGTTTTTCTCACTATCTGACATGAAATCAGAATGAATCTTACCTGTTTTAGGTCAATTCGGATTACCAAAATTATTTATATTTGCCAAGTGCCCAAGAGAGAATATTTTTAAGGCATTATTATTACTTTCTGCAAAGTTAAAAGTTTACATACACTGTGATTACTATGCCTTTAAACAATTTGGGACAGCCCATATGATGATGTCATGTTTGTAAGCTTCTGATATATTTATTTGCAACATCTGAGTTAGAGACACACATGTGGATGTATTTTAATCACACTAGAAACATACTGCTTCTGTGTGTAACATCATGAGAAAGTCTAAAGAATTCGGCCAAGATATTAGGAAGAGAATTGTGAACTTGCTCCTTGGAAGAAATTTCCAGATAACTGAAGGTGCCTCGTTCACCTGTGGAAACAATTATACGCAAGTACAAACAAGTTTGGAATGTCCAGCCATCACATCGCTCTGCAAGGAGACAGGTTCTGTGTCTCAGAGATGAACGTGCTTGTGCATATCAACCCAAGAACAAAAGCAAAACACCTTGTGAAGTTTCTGGCGGAAGCTGGTAAGATTGTGTCATTACCCACAGTGAAACAAGTACTATGTCAACATGGGCTGAAAGGCCACTCTTTCAGGAAGAAGCCATTACTCCAAAAGAAACATATAAAAGCCAGATTAATGTTTGCAAATGCACACAGGAACAAAGACCTACATTTTTGGAGACATGTCCTGTGGTCTGACAAAACTAAAATTGAACTATTTGGCCATAATGACCATCGTTATGGTTGGAGGAAAAAGGGAGAAGCTTGAAAACCTAAGAACACCATCCCAACTGTGAAACACGTGGCAACATCACGTGTTGATTTGCTGCAGGAGGGACTGATGCACTTCACAAAATAGATGCCATCTTGAGGAAAGAAGATTATGTGGCAATGCTGAAGGAACAAGACATCTCAAGATATCAACCAGGAAATTAAAGCTTGGGTGGAAATTAGTCTTCCAAATGGACAATGACCCACAGCATACTGCCAAACTGATTACAAAGTGGCTTAAGGACAAGCAAGTCAATGTTTTGGAGTGGCCATCACAAAGCCCTGATCTCAATCCTATTGACAATTTATGGGCAAAGCTGAAAAGTCAGGTGCGAGCAAGGCAACCTACAAACATGGCGCAGTTACAACAGTTCTGTCAGGAGGAATAGGTCAAAATTCCTACCAACAATTTTGAGGTAGGTAGATTGCCCAGGCAGTAGTTAGGCTCCAGTTAGGTAGGCAGCCTCCCTGCTAGATAGGTAGTTAGTAAGTAGGCCCCAGGTAGCTAAGTAGGTAGTAGGTGGGCCACAGGTAGGTAGGTAGGCTACAGGTAGGTAAGTAGATTGGCTGTAAGTAGGCAGTAGCTTTGCCCCAGTTAGGTAAGTAGCCCCAAGATAGATTAGACGGTAGGTAGGCCCCAATAGCTAGGTAGGTAGGTATGCAGTAGGTGGGTCTGCATAGGTAGGTAGGCTTTAGGTGGCCCCAGGTAGGTAGGCTATAGCTGGACCCTACATAATTCAGTAGGCTGTAGGTGGGCCCCACATAGGTATGAAGGCTGTAGTAGGGCCCAAGGTAGCGTGGTAGGTAGGCTACAGGTGGACCCCACACAGGAAGGTAGGATATAGATGGACCCCAAATAGATAGGTTGATAGTATATAGGTGGGACCCACATAGGTAGGTAGGTAGGTAGATAGGCTATAGATGGAACCCACATAGGGGCTGACACCTGGTAGGATTAAGGTGTAAAGGCCTTAGGCTTACCAGGCGGATTAGCGGAGGAGAGCGCCAGCATGTTTTGGTTCAACCAAGGTGATGTCTTTAACAAAGAAAGAAGTGTGTATGCATGTGTGTCAGTATGTACTGTTACAATCAGTCTAATTTTACACCTGATGCAAATTGCATTTGCAAAATTTGCACACTTTTATTCAAAAGAAAAACAATTAAACAAGAACAATTTAAGTAGCTCAGTGCAATTTATTTAAAAATTGGTTTCTCCAAGTTTAACTCAAAATGCTACTTTATATGACTACTGCAGTCTTAGAATTAAAGTATCGCAAAAAAAGAGAGTACACTTCTAACTTTTTTGTAAATATTGTATATGTTTATATGGCACAACACTGAGGATATGACACTTTGATACAATATAAAGTAGTCAGTGTACAGCTGGTATAATGGTGTAAATTTGGTGTGCCCTCAGAATAACTTAACACACAGCTATCATTGTCTAAACCACTAGCAGCAAAAGTGAGTACACCCCTAAGTGAAAATTTACATGTTGTGCCCAATTTTCCATTTTCACTCCATGTTGTTATGTGACTCATTAGTGTTACAAGGTCTCAGGTGTGAACTGGGAGCAGGTGTGTTAAATTTGGTGTTAGTGTTTTCACACTCTCTCATACTGGTCACTGGTAGTTCAACATAGCACCTCATGGCAAATAACTGTCTGAGGATCTGAAAAAAGGAATTGCTGCTCTACATAAAGATGGCCTCGGCTATAACAAGATTGTCAACACCCTGAAACTAGCTGGAGTACAGTGGCCATGACCATACAGTGGTTTAACGAGACAGGTTCCACTCAGACCCCCAACCACACCTCCAAGACTTGCTAAAGATAATGAGGGTAAAGGTGTTGGACTGGCCAAGTATGTCTCCAGACCTAAACCCTATTGAGCATCTATGGGGCATCCTCAAGTTGAAAGGGAAGAAGCTTAAGGTCTTTAACATCCACCAGTGGAAGAGGATTCCAGTAAACTCCATGCCCAATAAAGCTAAAGCAGTGCTGGAAAATAATGATGTCCATACAATATATGGACACTTCTGGTACAGTTTGTCCATTTTCACTTAGGGGTGTACTCACTTTTGTTGCCAGCGATTTAGACATTGATGGCTGTGTGTTGAGTTATTTTGAGGGCACAATCACACTGTTCTACAAGCTGTACACTGACTACGGACATCAAACTACGGACCACAATCATGCCCGTCTTCAAGATTTTGCACGTGCTGCACCCGTTCTCTGGAACATGCTACCACGTACCATCAGGCACAATCCTAGCCATCGCAGTTTTAAGAGTGTCCTGAAAATACATCTTCTGAGGCAGGCCTATAAAAACCACTAATTGCTAACCCCCACCTTCTATCACACACATTTCTGTTACTCCCTACACTAGGGCACTCACAGGCACTTATCTGTATATAGATGTACTGTCAGGGTGGCAATGTCACCCAATTTTTATGTAAACCACCCCATATTTATGAAACAAGGCAGGACCATTGTAAATTCACTTCTCCCCTGTTGTCTCTCCAGACACCATCATAGACTGTAAGCTCTCGCGAGCAGGGCCCTCACACCTTGTGTCTCATCTGTAAGTAGCTTTCACTGTGTAATGTATGTCTCTTGTCTGTAATTATACCCTCTACATTGCAAAGTGCTGCGGAATTTGTTGGCGCTATATAAATAAAGATTATTATTATTATAATTATTATTACTTTACACTTTATCAAAGTGCCATATCTTCAGTGTTTTCCCATGAAAAGATATAATGCAATATTTATGAAAATGTAAGGTGTACTCATTGTTGTGAGAAACTATATGCAACTCTTTCATGGGAAGCATGTTTAGTATCTAGTAGACCACCTTTTGCTGTTCTGACCTGTTACAGCCATACAACCATAATACATAACCAGCCTTCTGACAGTGTTCCTAAAGATTCTTAGTTCATTCGTCACAGGCAATGGCTTCCAGTTTATTAATATTCTGTGGAATTTCTATGAGCTTCAAGTCAGTCAAATGTGACAATCACTCCAGAGTGTTCCAGGACTTCTTCTGAAATCAAGACTTGATTAGCTTAGAGGTATGCTTGGAATCGTTGTCCCGGCCTTGTCGCCCAAGCTTCACTTCCTCCCAGAAGGCATGGCATGTTTTTCTAGGATTTTCTGATACTTGATTGAGTTAATCTCAGCATCCACACACTACGGCTTCTGGATGCCACAAGAAGCAAAGAAACCCCGGAACATCATTGAGCCTCTGCTATGTGTCACTGTAGGCAGGGTGTTCTTTTCAGTGTTTGCTTCATTATTCCTCCTCCAGCCTTATTGCGGATCCTTAGACCCAAAAGTACTAGTTTTGTTTCATCACACCACAGAAGTTTTGGGATTTTGTTTTGTGGTGTGATGAAAAAAAGCCTCATGATTTTGCCTGTAATACTGCAGTTTCACCAACAAAATTGTGCGACCGTTAGCCATTGAAGGCATGGTGTCATCCACAAACAGCAGCTGCCACATGAGACACACCCTGGAATACATTCTATAGCTCATTCCCTTACTTGCAGTCTGATAAACAGTAGGTAGCTGCTTTAAGGTGAAAGTGAATGCATACCCTAGTCTAGTGGGCCTCTGCACTATTGTGTATATATTACATAATATATATTATGTTGGCCCCTAACCCATCAGTCCAAAAATTGTTGTGTGTCCCTGCTATGCCTCCTGTCTACATATTCTCCTGTACAAAAGTAGAAGTGTTGCTGTATGTGTGATGTAAGGCTGCACAGCACATAAAAAGCAACCACCTTTTCCTGTCTTAATTTTGGATTTTCTGCCAGGACCTTCTGCTGTGTATGTTGTTTGTCACATTGTGCGCCGCGGTCCCTGGTCAGGACTGCAGACACATTCTTGTTCCCAGCTGCTGCTCTATTGCTCACTCACCACTCCCCGCTCCTGCTCTGCTGTCCTCCTCTGCTCTTTGCTGGTGAATAAATTTTTTCACTGTGTCTCAATGTATACAAGCATTGAAGGCATAAAACATGATATGAATATGACCTTGAATGTATCATGATTTCAATATCGGTCACAAAATAAAGCTGTGTTAGGGGACATTCTCACAACGAGTAAAATTTATTCATCGTATTCTGCCATTGAAAACTGTGTAATCTGGTAGTTTCAACGAATATTTCACATGTTTATTGCATGTGGATTTAGGGTCATTTTTTTTATTTGGTATACACGCAGTTTGTAAATTATTTGGACACGTATTACATCAATTTTTAACCATACCTGATGATCTCAATAGTAAGTTCTTTGTACCGTGTATCGGTTTTTAAAACCCGATGTATGAACTACAATGTGTTTTTTTTTTATTAAGCTCAATGGGAATAGTTTTCTTTTGCTTTTAGATGTGGATTACGACTTGAAATACCCATTGTGTGGACAGAGCCTTACATTGACATACTCTGCCCTGCTACATCTCTAAATGGAAACTAAATGGAAATCTTAACATCTAATAAAAACTGTTGTGGGTGCGGATGTTAGAAAATAGTACGGGATAAGAACATTGTAGTACAGTCCTAGAACTACAGAGCTAGAAAATGTCATAGTTCATTTTTCTTTCACTGTAAATGACAGAATATCCATAAAGGCAAGAAGATGTATTTAGGACAAAAGAGATATTTCTGTCCTCCAAAAAAATGAAGGTTGTTCTGGAAAATCTCCAAAATAATAGGCAGTGATGCTCTGTCTCTAAAGTATGGTTCTGAGATTGTCACTCTGCAAGGTGACACTGTGTAGTATGTAATGGGGGATGAACTTTTATGATAGTCAAGAGATTGACGGGTTATGACAAAGCTGAATTCATGGTGCTTTAATAAGTCTTTTGTCTACCTTTGCATACATTGTGACTTGTCTGGGAAATGACATATTGAGCTTGTGCACTGTCTGTAAATCCAAAGATGTTGAAGGGCTCTCCTTGTATTGTCATCAGTGGTTGAACTAGTAGGGTAAAAGCATTATTTTTCAGGCAGCATGCCTGGAAATTCTACAGTTGACACAGAGAAACCCAGGAAAGCTAAGAAAAAAGGCTGGACATGGTTTTGAAGAACTCATTAATCAATGACAGTCACAGGTGTAGAGATTTCCTCACACCGGCCAGCAGACTGTGAAAGTCACATCCAAACTACTGTGCTGGATTATGCTCCATACTTCATTTTAACTGAGAATGGAAATGTGGCATAAGTAATTTCACATTGACTTGTAATTTAAATACATAATATTTCAGATCAGAGGAGATCTTGCTTAAAGAAGAGACTTTGCAATCAGAGAATTGCTGTGATGGAAACTGTAAGCTCTTCCAAGGAATAATGGTTCTCCACAGTCCTTCCAAGCTCCGTTGCCAATGCTTAGAGATTTTATTGAGAAAATTTCCATTGGTTGGTGTGGCCTGATTTACAGCTTTTTACTTGAAAGTCAAGAGCTTTTCTGGGTCATGTGTTTTAAACACAATATACCAGAAACAAAAAAAATGGCTCGCCCTCAACTGGTGCCCAAAGGAACCGCTTATCCTGGCACATGTAAAGAGCAGTACAGGACATGTAGTACCTCACTGTACAGTAGAAAGGCGCTATTAGAGCTTCGGTTACTGCATGCTCTTCACTTATACAGATGTTTTGCAAGTGAAATGTCCCTGATAATTGGCTGTATCTTCCGTTCACAATTTCAGTCCAGTTTAATCCCAGTCCAGTTTCTGTGACGTTGTACAGTATGTTGAGTGTGGTTTCAAGATAAAATGATCCAGGAAAGGCCATTGAATGCTTAAAATATTGTATCCTGAGACCATTTTAGCTTTAGGGGTCTCTATATATAAGAGGAACATTAAAACCCAATAAAACAGATATGTTAAGCCAGGCTAAAACATACAATTTTAAAGGTAGCCTTTTTAAAATAGAAATAAAGTTTTGGTCCATTTTCGCACTTTCTTACACTTCTACCAGTCAATGGAACTATTGAGCTCCTGGAAACTCTAATCAGAATAAATAAGCCATTAACTGATCACTCCATCAAGTTAAACCTATCATCTTAATGTTGAACCAGGAGAAGGCAATTAAACCCATATGAAGTATTGACAATTGCCTCAGATTGGGGAGAAATAATTCTATTCCATCAAAAACAGATTCATCATGATTTTGTTCTAGAGCTCAATGCAGTCATTTCTAGCTGCGATCTATCGTTTTCATATAGAGCTATTTACATTGTTAACCAACAAGTAGAGCTCCTCTTTAAACGTGTGACACTACTCTTTAAACAGCTGAATATACAATCTGTTGTTCATAGTTTACTGAACATGGACCAGTTATACGGTGATTCGTTTTCACATGGTTGATACAGACATACTTTTACACTGTATGTGTTATAAGCTTGTGGAAAAGGAGACTGTCTTTGACTGCTTTAAATCCAGGAAGGGAAGATCTCTCCTTAAGGAGAGCACCGAACGAACGGCTTGTAGAGTTTTTGTTTTGCCTTTTCGCCCTCTACTTAGCATCTGCATATCACAAGGCATTATGGGAAAGGGGCTGAGAAGCCCACAGCGCCCTCTGTTGGTTGTAACAAATCCTCAATTTGCTTTTGACCCACCGAGTCTTGAGAAAGCAAAAAGGATTTTTTAGCCAAGCCAGTATCTCTCATCTACAGACAACGCTGTTTCGGGATTTTTGTCCCTCTTCAGTGCAGAGTAGAGAGATCTTCCCTTCCTTAGCTACCCGATGCCTCCCACACAGCCAGCCAGTATCTTCTCTACTCTGCACTGAAGAGGGACAAAAATCCCGAAACAGCGTTGTCTGTAGATGAGAGATACTGGCTTCGCTAAAAAATCCTTTTTGCTTTCTCAAGACTCGGTGGGTCAAAAGCAAATTGAGGATTTGTTACAACCAACAGAGGGCGCTGTGGGCTTCTCAGCCCCTTTCCCATAATGCCTTGTGATATGCTTTAAATCCAGAAAGATGAGGGAAAGGTTTGACTAATGCCATTTTGCAGTGAGGACTAGTGAAAAGGTTCCTTTGAATATGGTCATGCGAATTAGAGACTGTTTCCAATAAATACTTCAAGGAATTTTTTGCATGTGTCTAGCATATCCCATGCTTAACATTCTAGTTTAAAGTTACTTTCAAACTTTTTGAAATAATGCAGAGTGAGGCGGGCATATGTACTATGGGCTCTTGGAGATGAGGAGTCCATCAGTAACTTGCAGGAACCTTGTAGAGTGATCACATAATTGAACTACTTCATCACCGGTCTATTAATTGAAGGGGTATTTCCACAAAGAAACATCCACATAACTGGTCAGCCAACAGATGAGCTGACCGTGTTATAGAATGAGGATGGCTGCGCTTGCTGCCATCCTCCCCATTAATTTCTATGGGAGCTCCAAATATAGCCGAGCACAGTCACTAGTACACATGTAGCTAGCTATGAGCTGTCCTGTAATGCGGATGTTCCTTCGTTGGAATACCCCTTTATGTAGTCTGCAATTTAAAGTATTAAAGTCAGTCATTGGAGTCAATATTATTACAGAGAAAAGATTCCAAAGGTTACAACCACTGCCGCAGATGTTAAAGGAAATGTGTCATCAGAATATGACTTCTTGTTTAAATCATATTTTTTAAGAGTTTTGTTGGTTTTTCTTCTTTTTTCATGTCACTCTCTATATATGTTTTTTCAATTCTTTGGCCACCTAAATGTCTAACATTTTATTTTCTGTAGAGATCATTTTTCAGCACCCTCCTTATTATCATTACAGGCAGGATTATAGTAAAAGGTGATAACAATATATAGCAATATATAGAGAGCACAGGATCCATGATTCACAATAGGTGATGGTACCCTCTTTTCCCACCTTCAGTACTGACTTTTTCTCAGGTCACAGAGCATGTCTAAAAACTCTCCCATAGAATTTAATGAGTCAGTTCCTGTTCACAGGCTTCAATGGTCCATGTAGCTGCAGTGAAAGCAGCTCAGGCAAGATGTCTGCCCCCATAATAATACAAAGAAAACCGAATTAAAAAATCTACAGTCAGAAAATAAAACCCGCTAAAATAAAAAAAATAATAATGGTGATATATTCCCTTTGAAGCAAACATGTTGGGTAATTTTTGCTGTTCTGTCTGAAAGTCGCATATGGTAGAGGGAGAGATGCTAAGAAGTCATTGGAAAGTCCTGATTACCTCACACACACAGTGATAAACAACTTAGGGCGACATGTACCAACACGCCAACGGCAGTTTTTTTTATCTATTTTGCGGCACTATGCCACTTTTGACGCCATATTCTTGATGTAAATAAACTGAAGTACACCAAAACTAGGCGCATTATGCGTTGGGTACGACACATTGTAACGCGCCTGAATATGGTGCGCTGTGCACCCCCGTGGCATAATGTTTTTGGAAAGGATCGGACTTTCGGGCGCATTTTACACTTATTTAATGCGCCTAAAACTGGCGTGGAAACTCCACTTATCTGACATGTCTCCCTTAGTGTGTAGACAGAAAAAACTGTCAAACACTGTTAGTGAGGATATCAGGACTCTCACTGTCTCTCCAAGGAGTCCTGTCAGTATTTAATCTGTTTTTTTTTACATGAAAGTCCTGCTCCAAATCTGATTATGCTGTGTATCTCAGAGTTTAACATCCATCCCTGCATCACATGCTGCTGTGAGATAGGGTAACAACATATAAAAAGGTGTAATAGGGATGCTCTTTCTTAAATATGCTTCTACTCTAGTGTGATGTGTAAGTTAAGGATGAGTAACTTAGACATAGATTGTAAGTAATTAACTAACTCTAGTAACAGAGGTGAACTCAGTGTAATGTAGCCAGTCACACATCTCTCTTGAACATGTTCTGTGTTTGGAGACATATTGGTCTCCCTATTAAATCCTAAAGTTTACAGAGCATGGTTACAATGGAAATGTCTGACACGTTAAGTGCGTGTAGAATGTCTCCTAAGTGTGTATTAAACTCAGATAAAGTCGACTAACTCAAATTAAATTTAGGCAAACTCGCAGCATTAGAGAGCTAATCAAATTAGCAATAAAGGAAGCATAATGATTTCTCTGGTGATAATTATATGGGCAATTTAACCGTAGATTGGAAATATTGGAGAACAGAATTATCTACTATTCAGATAAACCTGTTGCTCATGAATTGAAGTACAATATTTCTAAATTATTTTTCCAAATAATGTGGTTATGACAAATATATAAATGTTTACTGACGGGCTGAGTTATAGAATATTAACTATTGACTATACTGTCATAATTTCAGTACTTCCCCCAGTTCTACACGGTCAGTTGAATCATGATACTGTCAAGCGTCAAGATACCCCTTAGCAACCTCAACCCCAATTTTTCCCTCAATTCTTAGTACCCAGGATAAGCCCACTTTCTACCCCTACTTTGGCATGTACAGCATTGCTAACCAGGCCTTTTAATTGACATCACTGATAACACAAAAAGTTGCTCAAAACGATCCTGTCTTATAAAAAAAAAAAATTCTAAAGGTTATCATACAAATATTAAAGGGGTTGCCTCACCACACTATTTTACAAAGCCAGAGGCAGCTTCAAACTCGCACTTCCTGGATGGCCTGTGGGTGTTTCTTTAGCAGTGAGTGGTATATCAGCTCTGCTATTTCTAGCTGAACCTGACAGAGTGACATGAGTGCAGGTGGTTTGTAAACTGTAGTGCAAAAGGCTATAACGCTTTTAGGGGTTAAAGCTTGTCAGTAAGTAATGTAAACAATCTCTGTCTTTCAAGATAAGGAAAAGAGCTGGCAGTGAGTCATTATTTTTCCGACCACTGTCTCAGCCTGTAAAATCAGAGAGAGGTAACCGGTACCTAGAAAGACTTGTCTGCAAAAGTAGGAGATAACATCTTCTCCTAAGTCTGAAGAGAAGCTAAATCAGAACAGCAATGTATTTGGTAATAGCCTTTATTTACCTTGCCCACATGTTTAAAGCTAATCAATGAAACCTCTGTAAGTAACATCTGATAAGAGGATCTTATTCATATCCAAGGAGAGAGAGGTTCAAGTTATGAAGAGGAAACCTTGGGTTGTGACCTCCCATTGCCTTCACCTGTTTTAGGGACCTGTTTTAGGACTAGCAGCTACCATGCAAATTACCAAGACCACATCCACCTTAGAGCTTGGTACAATGTTTTTACTAGCAGCCTCATTGTGACTTGGTGGAAGGAGGTGGTTGTAAGAGTGGTGCTGGCAGTCAGGAAAAGATATTGTGAAGAGAAAATAGATTAGCCCCTGCTTTGGCCAGCCCTAAAAAACGGTGAACACGGCCAAATTAACTATCTTGAGTTGACTGGGTATTGTAGCAAGGTAATAGGATGCAATGCTGGGCTGATGACAGCTCATGGGAGAACATAGAAGAATTCATAACGCTAAGTAGGTTTAAATCGGCTATGTTCTCCTCTTTGCAGCTAAGATGTGAGGAGGAAGAATACAGCCTCTATTTGTTGTTTTGAGCTTCAAAGCAACTAATAAGAAAGGTACATTTTGGTGGGAACCAATTTTGACCTGGCCTTGAAGAGCAATATGTGAGATAATACTATTTAAGGGCATTAGACTTTATAGAAACAAAGTTCCCCAACTTTCTAAGCTACTTGATATTTAATTTTTTCCATTTTTAAGATCTCTGTTGCTGGTGGTGGCTAGAAACATTCTTGCTTACATACAGAGGTTGAAAAGTTGTGCTGTCATGTCCTGCTAACACAGCTACATCACACATTGGTTCTACTTTGTTTAAATGTTGATGAAAGGTCTAAAGACGTTAACCCTCATTTACTAATGTGGTTGCATCAGAAAAGTGTCTTAAAAATGTGTCAATATGTGGCGCAGCATGTCCCAGATAGTTATATTATAGACTTAAGACTAGTGTTGAGCGATTTTTATCGACAAAGTTGAAATCGGCAAGGTTTTTATGGTGATCGAAATTTCCAGATCATGCGATAATTAAGGTTAAAATCTGTGCATCATCTATTAAGATCGCGCCTTTTTCGGCGCTTCCTGTAATTTTGGCGGCCAGCAAATGAGATTACAGAATAGAGCAGGGTGAGATGTGTGTGCGAGGTCATGACTGGGATGTGTATGGTTGCGATTGGCTGGAAAAATCACATGACCTCGTTTTACATAGAACAGCGTTTCCTGTTTCAGCCTCAGTGTCTCTCAGCGTCTCATAGGGATAGGACCTGCGTTCTGCCTGTGGCCAAACAGCTCAGCAAAAATTAGTCTATTTCGCACAGAAAAAACCTCTACTATTAGCTGTGATCCTTCCAATTTATTTAGTTTAGGGATTTTATCATTTTTTTTAGTTAGCTAGTGTATTTTAAAGCAGAATCTACCACTGTAAATTCACGGCGGGGGGGGAGCGGGGGGGGGGGCGGACACAGACAAGTTTCTATCTATAAAGAACACTGGAAAAAGTTCACCAAGACTTAGTGTAGACATTGTAGTGGAATATCTTATTATTAACAGTTTGCTATTAAAAATATTTCCGGGATTTTGGGCAGCCTGAACTTATATTGGATAAACATCATTTCTAGTAACTGCAGGTCTCTGTTAGCTGCAAAACTCCACTTTTATTATCATTATTCATTTCAGATAGGTGTTCAATTTTACCCATTACACCTGTGACTGTTGATATATCCACCTTGCACTTAAATTACAATCCAGCAATCTTGTAGTCAGCACGGGTTGTTTGTTGCCAAAAATACCGTGTATCGTACGAAAACATCACAGTTACGTGTTTTTGACTTTTGCGCACCCAGCACTGTCATTGACGCAGCATCTACGTAAATCTTAAAACAGCAATTCTATATTCACCACAGGTGAATTGAAAGGTGCAAAAAATACAGTTTATTATATCAAAACATAACAGTTACGTATTTTTTGACTTTTGCGCACCCAGCACTGTTCATTGACGCAGAATCTACGTAAATCTTAAAACAGCAATTCTATATTCACCACAGGTGAATTGAAAGGTGCAAAAAATACCGTTTATTATATCAAAACATAACAGTTACGTTTTGTTTTTCTTTTGCGCCCCCATCACTTTTCTTTGACGCAGCATCTACGTAAATCTTAAAACAGCAATTCTATATTCACCACAGGTGAATTGAAAGGTGCAAAAAATACAGTTTATTATATCAAAACATAACAGTTACGTTTTTTTTTGATTTTTTGCGCGCCCAAGCACTATCATGACGCGGGCCATTACTAAATCTTAAAACAGAAATTTCTATATTCACCCACAGGTAAATTGAAAGGTGCAAAAAATACAGTTTATTATATCAAAAACATAAAATTAACGGTTTTTTTGACTTTTGCGCACCCAGCACTGTTCATTGACGCAGCATCTACGTAAATCTTAAAACAGCAATTCTATATTCACCACAGGTGAATTGAAAGGTGCAAAAAATACCGTTTATTATATCAAAACATAACAGTTACGTGTTTTTTGACTTTTGCGCACCCAGCACTGTTCATTGACGCAGCATCTACGTAAATCTTAAAACAGCAATTCTATATTCCACCACAGGTGAATTGAAAGGTGCAAAAAATACCGTTTATTATATCAAAACATAAACAGTTACGTGTTTTTGACTTTGCGCACCACAGCACTGTTCATTGACGCAGCATCTACGTAAATCAAAAAACAGCAATTCTATATTCACCACAGGTGAATTGAAAGGTGCATAAAATACCGTTTATTATACGTAAACATAACAGATACGTGTTTTTTGGACTTTTGCCCAGTCCAGATTTGTTGATAGACACCTTGCATTTAAATTTTAATCCAGCAATTTTTTTTTGATTAGAGGGATTTGAGAATAGCTGTGATTTGCCGTCTTTTAATAAGAGACTTTCCAAAACTATTCCATACCTTCTCAAATTTTTATATTTCTGAACATGGAGCGAAATGCAGGTGGTAAGCGAGAAAAGGGAGGGGGTAGCACATGGAGGTAAGGTACGAGAGAAGGTGCTCCTTCCAGTGCTTGCGAGAACACGCATCCCAGCGGATCGTCAGTTGCGGGAAACCGTCAGGCCTGTCATCGCGGGGTCGGGCCCTGTGAATCTAAGAAACGAACATCGTCGCCAAATCTTTCCTTCAGTGGTTAATGCAACCTGCATCTAGCAGCTTACCTCCTCGTCCCCAGTCACGGCCACAAATGTCATCATCAGCATCTGTCCAACATGAAGCAGCCCAAATGTCGACTCGTGTACCCCCCACTGTGGATAATCCTTTTTTCTGAAGACCTCTTTGAGGACAAAATGCGGTTGGGGTCAGAAGGCATGTTAAAAGATCAAGAGGCCAAAAAGGATGATTTTCTCTGCTCTGACGCCCAGTTACTGATGCCATCAGAGGAGGTGAAGGAAGCCAGTCAATCGGCAAAAATCCCGGGCGGTCGGCAACGCCTTGCAGTGCCCCTTGCTTGTAGCCCGCAGCTTCTGGATGCAGAAAGTCAGGACGACCAAGTCACCTGTGTTGATGATGATGATGATGACGACATTGCGGATCCATCCTGGTCTTTTCCGCAGAATTTGCTTGCGAGCGCTTCATCAGTGGACGAGGAGGAAGACGATGGGGTAGTGTCAATACGGGTCCCGCCACAAAAAGGGAGAGGGCGGTCGCAGAAGTCCGCTGATATGATTCCGCCAGCCACGGTCACGAAAACCCCCGCTCCTCGCTTATCGCCGTCAAAAAGGTCCAGGACCTCTCAAGCCTGGGCCTTCTTTGAGCAAGCCTATGATTCACCCACATGACATATGCCGCCTTTGCCGTAAACGCATAAGTAGAGGCAAGAACCTTAGGGGTTTAACCACCACCAACATGTCTAGCCCACATCCCAGCGAATGCATGAGTTGAAATGGAGGGAACACTTGGGCCAAAAAAGGCCAGACCGACGCCGGGCCTCCAACCACTGTCACACCCTCTGTCTCCGCCTCCTCCGCCAAAACCAAGCGTTCCTCAGCTGCCCATGTCTCTCAGATCATGATCAGGGATCACCCTCCGCTTCAGCTCCACCGTCGCCCAGTACCACCAGCACCACCAGAGACCCATTCTACCCTTTCTCCTTCCGCATTTGACGACCTGCACGCCGTACACGGCCAGTCTAGCAGCCAGCCTTCTGTCTTCCAGGTTTGGGAGCAGAAGAAACACTTTAACCCAAACCATCCCAAAGCCAAAAGGCTGAATGTCGGCATTGCCAGGCTTTTTGCCTTGGAAATGTTGCCTTTCCGTCTGGTGGACACAGAGGGGTTCCGCCACGTCATGGCCCTCGCTTGCCCCCAATACCAATCCCGAGCAGGCATTTCTTTGCAAAAAAGCCGTTCCTGCCCTGGCCAGCCACGTGTCATCAAAAATTTCAAGCGCGTTGTCTGCATCTGTGTCCGGAAAAGTCCATCTCACCACCGACACATGGACTAGTAAGCACGGCCAAGGCCGCTAAATCTCTGTGACAGCTCACTGGGTGAGCTGGGTGGATGCCCTCTGGGTGACGGGGGCCCTCTTCAGGCTCGGCGCACGCTCTTCAAAACCGCAGGGATGGTGCAGGGCTCTTTCCCCCAAGGTCCTCTGGTGGCATCACGTGCCCAGAGACCCCAGGCCGTGTTGAAATTAATCTGCCTTGGAGACCGTCCACACACAGGTCCGGAGCTGTGGAGGGCCTTAACAACGAGACCGAGCGCTGGCTGGGTACAAGAACCTTGTGCCAGGAAAGGTGTGTGCGATAACGGCAAAATCTGCTGGCCGCCCTTAAGATCGGTTAGGCTGGAGCACATCCCTTGCCTGGCACATGTCATGAACCTTGTCGTCCAGAAATTTCTAAAGAGCTACCCGGTGGACTGCCTGCTGAAGAAGGCTCGAGGTCTGAGTTCGCACTTCCGCCGTTCGCACCCTGCTTCGTCCCGCCTGGCTGCGTTGCAGCGTCAGCTCGGCCTCCCCGTCAACCGTCTCATTGTTAACGTGGCAACATGCTGGAATTCCACCCTCCACATGCTCCAGCGATTGGGGGCAGCAGCGCAATGCCATTACGCAGTACAAGTGACACATGGCCTGACAAGCAGCGTACGGACCTCGGGGTGTTGAACCACCGAGAGTGGAGGCAGGTGAAAGAGCTCTGCACCATCCTTGCCAGTTTGAAGAAGCCCCCCAAAATGGTCATGCGGACAATGCCCCTTTTCAGCATGAGCATTGTGGTGATCTTAGTTCTGGACGATCGTTGGACACTCTGAAACAACAGGTCCCGCCAGCGACGGAGGAGGAGACGGACACAGATGCGGACACGGAGCCTTTCTCTCCGTCAAATCCACAAGGCCCCCACAGTTTCACAATTTCATCGGTCTTCATTAGGCAGTGGTTCGGGTCCAGAGCTAGTGCAAGGTGGCGCATCAGCTCTCAGGGTGCATCATCTCAGGCAAGTCAGGGCTGTGTTGAAGCTGTGCCGGAGGCAGCGGAGGAGGAGGAGGTATTCCCAACACCGATGTTACCGATGTCCCTGCCTTGGAAAGAGGTTGGCGCGAATTGAGGCGGAGGAAGGAATGAGGAAGATCAGTTTGCTATGCCCCTCAACCCAGAGGCTTTGGGGAAAACAGGGTCCATCTCTCACATAGTGCTTGGATGCTCCATTTTCCCCCAACATGATCCTCGCATTAAGGCCATCAAAATGAAAAACACTTACTGGGGGGCCACCCTCCTGGGATCCACGGAAAAAAACAAAAATCAGCACTTTCCTTCCACCCACCCAAATAGAGAGTAAAATGCAGAAAAAGGAGACCTTGCTGATTGATCAACTGGAGACATCTGTTTGCGTCTGTTTCACTTCCCCAAAAGTCACGGTGGAACAACATCAGCGACGTGACAGCGGTAGAGTGCCAAGTAGGCGTAGCGGCAGCAGCAGCAAGGTGGCAAAAGCCTAATGGGTGACCTGTGGCAATAGTTGTTTTCAAACTCCCCAACGCATGCAAAGCAGGGCACACAAACAACACACAGAGATCAAGCTTAAGATCATGGTGCACGACTATATGCGTCTCAACACCGATGTTTTTGCATGTGTTCCGGACCCAATAGACTTCTGGGTATCCAAAAAGGACGAATGGCCCGAGCTGGCTCGTCACGCCATAGAGGTGTTTTTCCTGCCCAGCCGCCAGCGTCATATCTGAGCGGACCTTCACACAGCTGGAGGAGTCATTACATACAAACGCATCCGGCTTTCCACAGATAATGGGGATCGTTTGACTTTCATCAAGATGAATCAGGCATGGATCTCTGATTATGTTTTGGCCCCAATTGCCGAGGTCACCCATTAGTTGCCAGTCTACTTCAAATTCCTTTTCAAACAGAAATTTTCGTCTTGAAAACTTTTTTTTAAGATGATCATTTCTTACTGGAATTTTTTTTCTCTTTTCCCCAAAAGTTCATTTTGCTGGTTTTGCTGTGAGGAACTGTAAAAGACAGCAAGGTTTCATGACAACACCGTATTCCAAATTTTTCTCAACTTTATCTTAAGAAGTTTTTCGCTTTGTCAATGGTTTTGAGGTCAGTTTGCTGTGAGATACAGCAATAATCATGGTCCTTTGGAACAGAAAAGTGACTTCTAAGTGGCATTTCTCCCTCACAATTTTTAAAAGTGGCTGAGAAGTCTATTTATAATTTTTTTGGGGTCATGTTGCTGTGAGATACAGCTATAATTATGGTCCTTTGGAACAGAAAATGTGGCTTCTAGTGCATTTCTCCCTCACAATTTTTAATAGTGGCTGAGAAGTCATATTTATAATTTTTTGGGGTCATGTAGCTGTGAGATACGCAATAATCATGGTCCTTTGTTAACAGAAATTGCTTCTAAGTGGCATTATCCCTCACAATTTTTAACAGTGGCTGAGAAGTCATTTTTATAATTTTTTGGGTCATGCAGCTTTGAAATGCAGCAATACTACAGGTCCTATTATAAAAAAATGTTGTTTCTAACAGACATTTGTTATTCACAATAGACCAAAGTGGTCAAGGGTCCCTGCTTTGAATTTTTGGGGGGATTTTGCTGTGGGCATGCAGCTATACTACAGGTCCTATTCTAAAAAATGTTGTTTCTAACAGACATTTGTTCTTCAAAAATTGTCAAGAGTGGCTCAAGGGTGATGGTGCTGTCAGAAACAGAATAGGTAGGACACTGTTAATGTACACATATTGCAAAATGACTTGTTTTTGCAAGATCTTTAACATAGCTATCAATCCCTGTATTTAGACAACCCATTTAATACAATGAAAAAAAGAGAAACAAAGAAATGGTGGGATTACATACTATTTTAAAAATGTGTTTTCTAAAATTAAAGTACTAAAAAACTTGCATGTTCAAAATAGCTGTTAAAAAAATTCCTCTTTAATTGTACAAGGGAGGTACAGGAAAACTTGACCAGATGTAGGTTATTCAGAGACATGGAGTATGGAGCACGGACAGAGAACAAAGTACAGAGACCATTTCCTCCAGTACGTTAGTAAAATGGAAAAAAGAATTTCCAAGATAAAGGGCACCTGGGTGTAAAAAGGGGGCGTTAACCACCAATATTTCCAAGTGAAGCCAATTGGTCCCACACTCATACGGAGGGGCAAGCGCTACCCAGGTATTGACTGTGTACAGAGGAAGGCTGGAGTTCTCACACTTCCGCTTTCCCCACTCTGCTTCAGCACGACAGTTTCGTTGCTGCGTCATCAGGGCATTTTTAAACCCGCGTGTTAATAGATGACGGACGCCAGCCTGGGCTTTCACCGCACCCACTGTAAATCCCGGCCCTGGTCATGCCCGTGGCCCAGGACAGGTATAGTCAATGTCCAGTTCAACTAAAAAGGTGGTTGAAAGACTCCTTTTTCCGGCACTTTTTAAATGTGGGGTCATGCAGGTTTGGCTTATGCTGTGGCCCAGGACAGGTATAGTCAATGTCCAGTTCAACTAAAATGGTGTTGAAAACTCCTTTTCCGGCACTTTTTAAAAGTGGGGGTCATGCAGGTTTGGGGCTCATGCTGTGGCCCAGGACAGGTATAGTCAATGTCCAGAAACAACTAAAATGGTGGTTTTAAAGACTCCTTTTTCCGGCACTTTTTAAATTGGGGCTCATGCAGGTTTGGGGCTCATGCTGTGGCCCAGGACAGGGATAATCAATGTCCCCGTTCAAACTAAAATGGTGGTTGAAAGACTCCTTTTTCCGGCACTTTTAAATGTGGGGGTCATGCAGGTTTTGGGGCTCATGCTGTGGCCCAGGACAGTATGTCAATGTCCAGTTCAACTAAAATGGTGGTTGAAAGACTCCTTTTCCGGCACTTTTTAAATGTGGGGGTCATGCAGGTTTGGGGCTCATGCTGCGTCCAGGACAGGGATATTCAATGTCCAGTTCAAGTAACATGATGGTTTTCAAATCATACTGCCTTCTGGCACTTTTTAATTTGGGGTGGGTGCAGGTTAGGGTTTAGGCTGTGGTACAAAACAGGGAATAAATGGTCTGTGACTTTTTTTTCTGTGACTTTTATAACCTAAGTGTGTTTCCTAAGATGTAGCACGTATCCATTTGACTGTTGTGGATGTTAATTTTAGCTTCTCCAGCCTTGTTTGGGTGTAATAATGAAGGTGTTGTTGCTCTCCCATAGACTTTAATGGTCATCGCGCATAATCGACGCTCACTATCGAAAAACCTTATCGATAGCGGCCGACTATCGACTATCGATCGATCTCGATAGCCAACGCAATCGCTCAACACTACTTAAGACACATTTTTAATACCACTCTGTAGGTGGGTATGGCTTCCGAAAAGTGGACATGCCATCATGGGGAGGAAATGGTTACAATGTCACACGCTGCGCCCAAAATGCGCAAAATTCTGGCATAGAAAGTAAGCCGACAAAAAAATTGGTCTAACAGTTAGACAAGTCTTAAGCTGCACCAATTTATAAATCGGCATGAGCCACTGTGAAAAATCTTGTACATTTTTAGACTACCTGTCTAAGTTAACGTTGTCTAACTAAGACAGCGCCGTTGACCCATTATACATAGGAAAAAAAGTCCTTAATCACATAATTAACGTGATTCCCACTTTAGAAATCCTCAACAATCAGCTGTTATTATCAGGATAAGCTGCAGATAGGCATATATTGTCCCTAATAATACTAGACAACCCCATTAAAGAAGAAAATGCTAATATAATGCAATTAAAGTAATACAGTTTACTTTTGTAATTATTCATATCACCTACAAAAATGTTAAGGCAATAACATTCAAATTACATTGGTGGGGCTATTAAACAGAGGTAACACCTATTACAAAACCGCACCAAATCATTCTAAAATGGTATCAATTTTATGATCAAGCAATTTTTTACTATTAATCGAATAAGCGCAAGTGAAACGCATGTTGGGGTTCAGCGCTCCCTACCTACCCTTTGGCATTATTGTTATTCCATTGCCTCTACAGGTCAAGTACTGGAAGTTCACTACTTTGTATTTGATATTTATTGTCATCTACATGCACTTGCACGCAGGCTCGGACTGACCCACAGGGGAATAGAGGAAACCCCGGAGGGTCCCTGCACATGGTAGACCTGGAGATCTTTTTAAACTGCATAGGCATGTTCGGGAGAAACAGAAAAGCAGAGAAAGTGAGTTAGAAAGCAAGAGGCACAGAATAGGAGACATGTACAGTCATTTACAGTAGCTGTAGGGTGGGCCCCTAAAATAAACTTCACCGTTGGGCCCAAACACAGATCAACTGATGGGTGCCTAGAATCAACTCCACCTGTAGGCCCAAGGCACCCCAGTCCGACACTGCTTGCACTTTACATTTAGTATTGTTTTGTCATATTATCTATTAATTGTCTTTAGCTTGTGGGGATTATTATTGGAATGGGAGGGTGTGTCTTTTCCTTTTTGCTACATCCTGTTATTTTAAACATATTTTGTGTAAATGATAAAATGTATACTATTTTAGAATGGTTTGGTGCTAATTTGCAATAGGTGGTGTTTGCAATCGTTCAGTAGTGATATTTCATGCTTATTAGCATATCCGGGTGCCCACAACAGTAGTACAAAGATGTTCAGAATGCGACACAGAGCACCTTGAAATCTGAAAATGCTTGCAGTGGTTTTCAACATCTTCTGACTATTATACATGCTACACTTTTAAATCTGTAAACTGTTCCTTGGGATTATAGCTGCCTAATAGAAAGCTACTTGAGGACTATGGGTAGGAGGAACTAAGCATCTTAGACGGAAAATGCCACTTAACAGCACATATGTAATTATTAAATCATCTAAGTGTGTGTCAGAGCTGCTGCATAAATATACAAATATCATATTTTTTTAGACCAGTCATGAACATACAGTTTTTCCATCTGCCGAGAGCTTTGAAGTAGTGTTAGTATGAAACATCACAGTATGAGGTCTTGTTTGAAGCAGATGTGTTTTTTTTTTCCTCTAATGCCTGTTGTCTTATTAGGATCTTATGTGGACTACTTTACATGTCTGCACTGGTAAAAGACACCATAGAGCTTATTGTTGCCACGCTTACGTCTTCACTGTTAACCAGTTTTGCATTACTATAGCTTATTTCTATCAGCCTTTAAAGGGTTTGTCTCACTAGAAAGATCTGCTATCAACATGTAATGGACAGTAAATGAAGATGTTTTTCCAAATAGATTGCTTTGTTTATTTTTCTTTGTTGAGGAGATAAAAGTGATTTTATCAGCTCTGAGTGTACTCAGGTTTCTCTAGGTTACCGACTTGCTCTACCTTGCTCTCACCTGCAGTTGGTCTTATCTTGTAGCATGGATGACGTTTTACACAGGTTGCCACACAGAACTACCAGCAGCTTGAGTGTTATCTGATCTAACAAACTAAGGAGACGAATTACTTTTCTTTAGCTCTGAAGCTTCTCTGGACTGTAGATAAACATCTTCTGCTCTCATTTCAGAGTTATTTGCAGACTTAGCTGATATGCTTATGACCCACAGACTGACCAGGAAGAGACAGAATGCATTAATAAAAGCTGCTTTTGGCTCTGTGAACAGTGTGGTGAGACAACCCCTTTTAAAGTCATTTATCACCTATTCATGCACAATGCTTGTAAGGTGCTGGTGGCAGGGGTACCATAAATACAGGTATGTGGTGTGATGGTCAGATGGGCACTCTCTTTCTCTCTCTCTGTACCTTCCTCTTCCCTGACATTCTTATTTCTTCTTCTTTATCTACTTCTGTCCTTGAATATTTCTCCTTGTTTCTCTCTTCCTGAACTCTATTAGTACTTTCCCCTTTAGGCCTGCTGTCACTGGTCTCTGCCTGCTTCTGCTTCACCGCTGGCTGATGGGCAGATGACCCTTTTATGCTGCAGGAACTCCAACAACTCTCAATTGCTAACAAAAACAACTGAATAGTTGCCTAAAATGTCAGGCTGTCATATGCCTACAGCCTCTCCCTCCCTCTATCCAGGATCCCCTAAGGCCCCGTTCACACGGCTTATTTGCCGACGGATTGGCGCCGTATTCCGCGCCGGATTTGCGCTTCAATACGGCGCCAATCCGTCGGAGTCATTACGGTAATCCACTGCTCTCATTGAGAACAGTGGAATCCGTCGCTCCTCCCCGCTCGGCAAATCCGCCGCGGGGGAGAAAGTGACATGCACATTATTTACGGCGCGGACGCCGAAACAATGCATTGCTATGGGCCGGGAGTGCCCCCCGCTGCCTCGGCGCCCCCGTCCAACCGCCCGATATGTCATGCAGATATGTTGCGCTCAATACGGCGCACAAATCCGTCGGCAATAAGCCGTGTGAACGGGGCCTAACAGTTCCTGATTGTCTGCAAGCTATAGGTAGCTCTGGTGCTTAAGGCACCAACACCAAATTTAAAGTATGTAGTCATCAGCATTTTGACTGTTTCTGAATGCACATTCATAAAATAAGTACACCATATTTAAAGGGAAGCTGTTTGGTGGCTTATGCTGCCTTATCTGAGAGCAGGATATGATAGAGGAAGAGAAGCTGAGCTCTGTGATATATATATTTACAAGAATAGGACAAGGATATCAGAAGAGAAGTGAATAGCAGAGAAAATCTGTGAAAGTGAAATTGAAAGTACTGCTGACCCTGCCCTCATACATTGATTGACAGTTAACTCTGTATGCAGGGATAGCTGTCAATTACTTTGTGTGGGTGGGATTAAAAGGACAATGGAACCAAGAATAAAGGACTAGATCCCGAAATGCGTCGGCATTTGTGTGACGTTTACTTGTTATCTACATGTGTTGCGATTGCCACATCCCATCCATGCACTTTATTTTTGAGCAAATTATATTTTAATGGAATTTGAATAAAGTTATTGAATTTTATTCCTATCATCTCGTTGGGTTGGATTTTCCTTCTCCTCCTCGGTGTGAAGCTGGTCTGCACTATCCGTGCATTTGTTTGCTGGGATAAATAGGACTCCTATTGTCTCTTAAGAAGTCCGGTCAGTATTTTCTCTGCTATTTATCCCAGCTCCAAATCATATAAACCTGTGTATCACAGAGCTCAGCTTCTCTCCCTCTATCACATCCTGCTCTCTGAAAGGGTAGCATAAACCATCTGACAGGTTCCCTTTAAGCATAAATATACATACTTAAGACCACTTGTACAATGATCACCCACTCTACCTCCAGCTCCATTCAAAGTCAATGGGTCTGATTAAAATAGCCAAGCACTATACTGGGGTAGACTTTGAATGTAGCAGCAGTACACTTTTGACCACTGCTCTGTTTAAAGACCTTTTTGCTGTGCAAGGGAACTTGGGGCCTCCGTTTTATCAAATGGTGTAAGTCCTAGTGGTGCGACCCCCATTGACCAAACGTTTTTTGCTTATCCTGTGAATAGGTGAATAATGTCTCTAGTGGGAAAATCCCTCTAACAAGTAAAATGTATGCTGTGAACTTCATTCTTATATTTGTTCTCATGCACATGACAGTATTACGAATCCATATTATGGCAACCATAGAAATCTACGAGCCAGTACTGTGCCACTATATTACTACATTTTGCAGTCTGGTAATAATTTGAGTCCATTGAATAAAGAGCAATCAAATGAGGCCCAATCCAAAGCATGATGTAGGAACCCTTGAGAATATATTTGGAAGATGTTTTAAAATTTGTGATCCTACTCTGCAAATCTGTTACAGACTACAGGTACCTGTTTATGGTTTTCTGTAGTCTATGAGCAAGCAGACTACAGACTATCATAAAACTAAGGAAGCCTTTTGATGGGCTGTCAGGGAAGTGATAGAACATAAGAATTCTCTTCACAGACCTGCTGTATGTTTGTGATGAAGGAATCTCCCTAGAATCTATATTGTTCAGGATTTGGAATACATTGAATAGAGATGAATGCTCTTAGTTGGTCCTTAGAGTCATGCACACTGACGTAGCAAGCCAAAATGCACTGCCTGAATTCTTCATCATAGTGTCAGAGATGAGTTCTCATAAACAGAATGTGAACAGTAACTATATTCTGAAAATTGAATATGAATAATAACTATATTCTGAAAATTGAGTGCTAAAGGTGCTTATTGTGTTAACCTGTATTTCCAACATTTAAGGTTCCCATGGCTTCTTACCAGTGGGGAATCTGTTGCTTCTGCAGTGGAAGTACAATGTTTTGCCAGTTTGATGATAGGTGCTTATGTCAGTCTCTTGTACATTAAGAGAACTGGGCTATAACAGTGACAACCTGAATCAGGTGATGACAGCACTTTATTAGGTGTTATCTGCCATGAAAACTCTGGTGTTATATGTTATATACTCCAAGCAAGGAATATGTGGGAATTTTTAAATAAGAACAAAACAGTTCATTTAACTGTATTTTTAAAATGAAAGTGCATACAAAATATGTACTGTATGTGGCAAACCCTGCTCTGACCCACTAAGGCATGGACTCCACAATACCCATACACATCAATGAGCCTTGGGCGGCCATGACCCTGTTGCCGAGTCACTCACTGTCCTTCCTTGGACCATTATGGTAAGTACTAACCACTGCCTATTGGAAACACCGCACAAGACCTACGTAAATATTCTAAATCCGTTGTCTAGCTATCACAATTTGTCAAAGTTGCTGAAATCCCATTTTTTCTTCTTCAACATAATGATATTGAGAACTGACTGTTTACTTTCTGCCTAAAACACCGCACCACAGGTGCCATTGTCATGAGATAAGTGTCATTCACTTTAGTGTTATGGCTGATCATTGTGAATATGTATGATATGGGATCTGGTCTATTAGAAAGATTAGTAGCTCAATGTACTATATCCTATTACACCACATGCAAAGAAACTTATTAAAAGGGGTCTTTTTATCAGGGCAAGTAGGCAAACAAAGTTTTTACCTTTCAGTTTAAAATCCAATTTCTTTTTTGTGGACAACCTTACAAAAAAAAAGTAACAGCAATATGCTAAATAAAAAGAGAACAAAAAATGAATAACTGCTGGTTTGGGTTATATCTAGACACTGAGGTCTCCATAAAATGGGTTTCACCTTAACTTCCAAAGGCCAAACAGCACATTGTTATCCTTCAATCAGGGTCTCCACACCAGCTATATCTTCCAAGCACTGATCAAGATCTGCACTGTCTACAGACTTTAAATAGGTCACTATGTTTATTGACAAAATCCAGCTTTTGTGGATTCTTTATCTCACCCATCTTAATAGTTTGGGTGAGATATACAGACTATTTATACAGACCAAAACTGTGCTTGTTGCAGACTCGCACTTATTTCTCGGACCCTATCTATTAGGAGAATCTACTATCCTGACCTCCACTGTGTGACCAACATATCTAAGCAGAGAATTGTTATGGAGATTGCCACATGCTTATCAGACATTTACTGTATATCTTGTGGATATACCGTAAATGTCTTAGGCCCAGGGAAAAAATAGGGTAGCACGTAGCACTATTTTTCTGTTAAAATGATGAACACTCAATGGGCTGCAATAAAGTTAGTTGTTTTGGTCCAGGGGAAGACTGTTGGTGTCCATCATCTAAGGGTTATGTGAACCTAACCTAAGATAGGAATATAACTGAAATGTTCATTTGAAATAATTTTTGCATATAGACTTTATTTAGAATGTTACATACATGGAATACATACTGCACTCCCTGTAGCTTCACAGTACAGTGACGAGGTAATTAGCAATAAATATATATAATTATATATATATATATATATATTTAAATAAAATATAAATATATTATATAAAAAAATTTTTTTTTTAAAGCTAGCTAAATAAGAAAAGTAGCAGCTGCAATTTGCCACCTGCACATTTCACTTTGTTCTGATTGCTGAGTAATATTCCATTATTGTCTTCTGCAGCATGTATCATTAACCTATAATAATTTAAGGTCTTACTTAATAAGGATTTGCAGTGTAGGCTTATTATTAGAGGAATTCCCCAGCTGAAGAGATCCCTCATGAAATAAACCTGCAGAAAAAAGGTGGAGCAGGAACTAGCACGTGAAAATAATATGTTCACAAAACACTCAGATCAGTTTTTCTTTCTTTCTTTCTTTCTTTCTTTTTTTCTTTTTTTTCTTTTTTTCTTTCTGTCTTTCTTTTCTTTATTTCTTTCTTTCTGTCTGTCTGTCTGTCTATCTATCTTTCAGTCCTCCATAATTTTAAAGATATCAGTGTTTCGTTATTATTAGGATTCTGTGAACATTGATATAATAAATGCAAAGTGAACTGTGTCTCATACTGAGAAAATGTTAGGAGATGAGATATATTTTAAAATTGAGAACAGTCCATTGGCAATGTTCTGTGTTTTTCTTTGTTAAGATCTGAAAATTAAGAGTAAAACCATCCTTTGTAGATATCTTTGTCTATCATTTAAAAGGATCTAATTTTAAAGTCAACATACATATATTGTACCAAAAATACTCTTCTTTTTGTGCCTTAGATCTATCGCAGGATTATACAGGGTTAAATTCCAAGTCTTAGCAAGTGAATTGAATGCTTTGCACGTCGCTTTATATCTATAGACTTAAATGTGTGGGAACATTTGATTGTGGCCCTTTTTATATTCAAGCAGGGTCAGCTTCTGTCTGGAAAGTGTCCTATTGTCACCACGTCATGGCATCTCAAGATTTGTGACCTTTGCACCATGTAGATTCATGGCAGTCCAAGTGGTGTTTCTAGAGATGGGCTACTTTTGTCCCCCCCGCTAGGGGGTACCAAAGTCTTTTGGACAAAGCTATACAAATATGGAAAGCTTTAAAGACCTACAACTATTTTTCTTTGTTTTTTTGTAATTTAATTTTCAGAAATACTAGAAACCGCCAGATGTCGCAAAACAGTCACTGATAAAACCCCTTTTTCCCCAAAAATTACACTTATATATAATAACCAGTTTGTTTTTTGAAGGGCCGTAACAGGTCAGTGAAATGTCCTTCAAACATTTGATTTGTGTGTTCCAGAATGGGCAGAATGAAAAGATAAACACGTATTTGGCATTGACAGCTCCGCCATTAAGACAACCGATGCAATTGCCTTAGTCAGTGGAATCAATCATATCTCTAATGCCATATAGAGTGAAAAAAAATCTCCTGCTTTGTTCTCTACTTAAAGAGAATTAAATGTGGAGAAGTACCCTTTTAAAACGTAGCCAAATTATTGACAAAGCCTAAAACCAGGGGAATTCACTAAAAGGCTTCAAAAAAAAAAAGTTCAGCATCACAATCTTAAAGTATTGCATACGAGGTTGTGGAAAATAAGTAGCACCAGAACATTAATTAACAATACGGAGTGTGTGTGTGTGTATAAATATATAATATAAAATAATATTTTTTAATATATATATATATAATAATAAACCAAAATTATACGCAAAACAAGAATAGTTTTTATAAAACAAAAATGCACATAGAGTGAATTTGTATTTGCACATATTTTTTTATATTTTTTTTTATTGTGTATTTGTATTATTTACCTTATAGGTTTGCATGGAATATGTACTTCGGTATATCCCATGGGTATATAAATTCAGTTCTAAAGTTAAAACAAGTAAAGGAATGAATTTTGCAAAAACATAAAGGGTAAGGGGTTAAGCTGCATATATGTTAAGTATTATTTCTTTATTTGCAGATCTTAGCAAAATCTGGGCAATTTTAGGGAGTAGGAATACATTATTCAACAAGTAACCAGCTGTACATGTTTTAATAGGCAGCACTAGGATATATAGTAACTGTCAAGATAATTTTTTTTTTTTTTTTTTTTTTTTTTTTTTTTTTTTTTTTTTTTTTTTTTTTTTTTTTTTTCTAGCTCACCAATAGTGTGTCATGTTTCTGTATGGAGTACACAAATTTAAAAGCTACTGTAGCTGAAAGAGCTGCTAAATATTTTTTGAAGGATAAAGAAAAATGTAAAACCCTCATGTGAGACCACATTGATATGGACTTAAAGATGGCTTTGTGATACTCTTCTGACAACACCATGTCAATCTCCTATTTTATGCATTTTACTATAATATGGGCTCATGTATATGAGTCATATAATACACAATTAGCTTAATTTGTTGGGCCCCAAATAATCTAAAATTTAAAAAAAGGTGATCTGCACCATCATATAAAATATTACAAAGGGTTTCCTTTTAGAACTTTTTTCCCACGGAGAATAATCCCCTTAACGGACTGAAATACATACTTTGGGACACAAATAGCAAAAGGCCCTTTTAAAATTTAACCTTGTCATTTAAAAAAGACACTCCCTCTCTTAGGCCTTGTCCCCACGGCACAGGTTTTTACCCGTTTTTTTTTTTAACGGTTTTTTGGTTTTTGAAAACCGTCTTAAACCGGGGACAACTTTTAAATGGACCGCTAGGAAAACCCCACACAGTCCCCACTGCAAGAGTTTTTCCGCGGGGCAGTTTTTTTTAACCGCCGGCGCTCCGACAAACATTTAACATTCATTTTCTGCCCTTTTTTTGGGTGGCATAAACATTGCAAGGCATGGGGGGGGGCTTTTTCTCCGCAACAAGGGGCCCCAAAACATGCAAAAATGGTTTAGGGTTTCCGAACGGGTTTTTTTCACTGTCCATGTGAAGGGCCCCTTAAACATAATCCAGTCTTCTTAGTGCGCCAAAGAGAATTAGTTTTTTCATTTGGTTTTCCCTGTCATTCCTGGAATATATATAATGGTTAAATTTCTGGACAAAAAATTAAACTTTTTTTTCGACATTGGGGACAATGTCGTGCCTTCGAAGGTATTCGGCCCCCCGAACTTTTTAACCTTTTTCCAATTTCACTCAAACAAAAGATATAAAAAAAAAAAAATTCTAAAAAAACAAGTGGGACACAATTAGATGGAAGAAATTTATTGGATATTTTAAACTTTTTTAAAAAATAAAAAACTGAAATGTGGGTTGTGCAAAATTATTGGGCCCCCTTAAGTTAATACTTTGTAGCACCTCCTTTTGCTGCGACTACAGCTGCAAGTCACTTGGGGTATTTTTCTATCAGTTTTGCACATCGAGAGACTGAAATTCTTGCCCATTCTTCCTTGGAAAACAGCTGGAGCTCAGTGAGGTTGGATGGAGAGCGTTTGTGAACAGCTGGAGCTCAGTGAGGTTGGATAGAGAGTGCTTGTGAACAGCAGTTTTCAGCTCTTTACACAGATTCTCGATTGGATTCAGGTCTGGACTGTGACTTGGCCATTCTAACACCTGGAGCCGTTTATTTGTGAACCTTCCATTGTAGATTTTGCTTTATGTTTGGGATCATTTTCTTGTTGGAAGATAAATCTCCGTCCCAGTCTCAGTCTTTTGCAGACTCCAACGGGTTTCTTCCAGAATGGTCCTGTATTGGCTCCATCATCTCCATAAATTTTAAAAACCTTTTCCCTGCCCTTCTGAAGAAACCCAAACCATATCTGCCACCACCATGTGTGACAGTGGGGATGGTGTGTTCAGGGTGATGAGCTGTGTTGCTTTTATGCCAAACAAATTGTTTTGCATTGTGGCAAAAAAGTTGGATTTTGGTTTCATCTGACCAGAGCACCTTCTTGCACATGTTTGGTGTCTCCCAGGTGGCTTGTGGCAAACTTTAAAAAAGACTTTTATGGATATCCTTGAGAAATGGCTTTCTTCTTGCCACTCTTTCCATAAAGGCCAGATTTGTGCAGTGTACGACTTTATTGTTTTTCCTATGTACAGACTCTCCCACCTCAGCTGTAGATCCCGCAGTTCTCCAGAGGATTTGGGCCCCTTGGCTGCATCTTTTGATCAGTCTTCCCCTTGTTTGAGATGAAAGTTTTAGAAGGGACGCCAGGGTCTTGGTAGATTTGCAGTGGTCGGATACTCCTTCCATTTCAATATGATCGCTTGCACAGTGCTCTTGGGATGTTTAAAGTTTGGGAAATCTTTTTGTACCCAATCTGAGTTTAAACTTCTCCACAACTCGAAAAAACGGACCTGCCTGGTGTGTTCCTTGGTCTTCATGATGCTCTCTGCGCATTAAACAGAACCCTGAGACTATCACAGAGAAAGGTTACATTTATACAGAGATTTTGATTACACACAGGTGGATTATATTTATCATCACAGTCATTTAGGATAACATTGGATCATTCAGAGATCCTCACTGAACTTCTGGAGTGAGTTTGCTGCACTGAAAGTAAAGGGGCCGAATAATATTGCAGTTTTTTTTCCGTTCCACTTCACAATTGTGTCGCACTTGTTGTTGATTCTTCACAAAAAAATTAAAATTTTATATCTTTATGTTTGAAGCCTGAAATGTGGCAAAAGGTTGAAAAGTTCAAGAGGGCCGAATACTTTCACAAGGCACTGTATAAATATTTTGTAAGTATCCCTTCTTATGTGAATCAGGAAGATCTTTTTTTTTCTAAGTAAAACAAAACGCACAGCATTACAGTAGTGATGTAATCAATGCCTGTAGAGGTAACTTTCCAAATAAAATGCATTATCCCCTGTTTACATTCCTATTTTTTATTTGAAAAAATATAAACTAGTGGAAAATAGAAACAAGAATTATATCACAAAGTTACTTTTTTACTTTGTGACTAAGCAGCTTTATTTATGAAAAAGAATAAAAAATGTACTCCCTTTTCCCCTTACATTAATTTAATTTTTTTGTGAAGAAAAGTGTAACTTGACATCTAATGCAATATATGTTGTTAACTTCTGCAGAGTAAGATTTTATGTCTATTTAACCTTTACTTTAAGTACCAGGTTGCATGATTAACATAAAAACAGATCTGCCTGTAACTCTGTAAATGGTATTGGTATAACACAATCAATCATTTTTAAATGTTAATGGTGTTAAAGAGCACTGAGAGCATATGTTTGATATTTTTTATACAGTATGTCTGTACGAATGGAATCTAACAAGGTTAACTTTTTTGTGGTTAATTATAATTTATCATCCAACTATTTTTTGTAGTTTGTTAAATGGTTTTTCTATTCCTCTGGAACTCCAAAAACATCCAGAGTGTGTCTCAGCTATTAATAGTTCTCAGACATGAGCACTAGGGAGAAGCATAGCTTTTCTTAAAAATGCCCAGGCAAATGTTGGCCGCTAATTCCCTGTGCCATTCGAGCCTTAATTCTGGGCCTCGAGCAGTACAGCAGGATATCAGCTTCTTGTTAGCCTGTTACGGATGTAAGGAACTTTTTTCTTTATTCTTGTATCAGAAGTTTATGATTACCCAGTGCAGCAATGGCTGTCCTCAAGCGCATTAGGCAATAAAAAGTATATAAACACTACATTTACTTTGCTTATTAATTGAATGGTTGCATTATGATATTTTATTTTTATGTGTTCTGGTTAAATCTGCCAACAATATGTAAACTACTAACGAATCTATTATACAGTTTGAGTTCAGGGTCTCCATAAAAGCATTCTAGGATTGTATTTGGGTATTGTCACATCAGCATGACAGGCAATATTTTACCCATCAAAGCAGCAGATACCAAGGGAGCACCCAATGCTTCCCATTGTAAGTCAGTGGGATCTACCAGGTACCAGTGGTGTCTATTGTGTTACAGATCAAATACTGTGAACGGAAACCACAGCACATGTATGAACAGAGCCTTTGTCTAGGTTATAACTGTAAGGTCTGCTAACAATCCATTTTATTATTATTTATGTTAAAGCACCATTAGTTCCAGGGCGCTGTACATTAATTACCCAAATAATATGATTATTTTCATTTACAGAAATATATTTCTAGCTTTTTATATAGTGTATGGAAACTTGTGTATGTATATTATTATTATTATTATTATTATTATTTATTTTTAAAGCGCCATTGATTCCAGGGCGCTGTACAATCGAGGGGTTACATACAATACATAAGTCAAACGAGTACAAAGATAAATGAACAATGACAATTGGCACGACAGAGGGAGAGAGGACCCTACCCGCGAGGGCTTACAATCTACAAGGAGGGGGAAAGAGACGGGAGGTGGGGGCAGACATGTATGAGGGGAAGTTGTGACAAGTTTAGTGAAGGTTGTAGGCAAGCCTGAAGAAATGAGTTTTCAGGTTACTTTTGAAGTTGGTGAGAGTGGGCGCGAGTCTGATGGGTCGGGGCAGTGAGTTCCAGAGGGTGGGGGAGCACGAGAGAAGTCTTGGAGACGGTTGTGTGAGGAGCTGATAAGGGGGGAGCAGAGGAGAAGGTCCTGTGAGGAGCGGAGATTGCGTGAGGGGAGATACCTGGAAATTTTGGCAGAGATGTATGGAGGGGAGAGGTCGTGGAGAGCCTTGTATGTCATGGTTAGTAGCTTGAAATTAATTCGCTGGGCAATGGGAAGCCAGTGAAGGGATTGGCAGAGGGGAGAGGCAGAGGAGTAGCGAGGAGAGAGGTGGATAAGACGGGCAGCAGAGTTAAGGATGGATTGGAGGGGAGCGAGGGTGTTAGCTGGGAGGCCACAGAGAAGGATGTTGCAGTAGTCTAGGCGGGAGATGACAAGGGCATGGACCAGCATTTTTGTGGTGTCATAGTTGAGGAATGAGCGGATGCGAGAGATGTTTTTCAGGTGGAGGCGGCAGGCAGAGGCGAGGGATTGGATGTGCGGTTTGAAAGATAGAGCGGAGTCTAGGATTACCCCAAGACAGCGGACTTGTGGGACCGGTGAAAGTGTAGAGCCGTTGACTGTAATAGAGAGATCAGGGGCAGGGGTAGAGTTGGACGGTGGAAAGATGATGAGTTCTGTTTTCTCCACGTTTAGTTTTAGGAGACGTGAGGAGAAGAAGGAGGAAATGGAGGACAGACAGTCAGGGATCCGGGAGAGTAGAGAAGTGACATCTGGGCCAGAGATGTAGAGTTGGGTATCATCAGCATACAGGTGGTAATGAAAGCCGTGTGATGCTATGAGCTGACCGAGGCCAAGAGTGTAGATAGAGAAGAGTAGTGGGCCCAGGACTGACCCTTGTGGGACACCAACAGAGAGAGGCCGGGTGGAGGAGGTGGAGCGAGAATGAGAGACGCTGAAAGTCCGATCAGTGAGGTACGAGGAGATCCAGGAAAGGGCCAAGTCTGTGATGCCGAGGGAGGAGAGGATTTGTAGCAGGAGGGAATGGTCGACAGTGTCAAAGGCAGAGGACAGGTCTAAGAGGAGGAGCACAGAGTAGTGGCATGAGGCTTTGGCAGTTACAAGGTCATTAGTGACTTTGGTTAGGGCGGTTTCGGTAGAGTGGTGGGGTCGAAAACCAGATTTGTAGGGGTCAAGAAGAGAGTTGGAGGAGAGGTTGGAGAGACAGCTGAAGATAGACGTGCTGCTCGAGGAGTTTGGAAGCAAAAGGGAGGAGTGAGATGGGGCGATAGTTGGACAGAGAAGAGGGGTCAAGGGTTGTTTTTTTTAAGATTGGAGTGATAGTAGCGTGTTTAAAGGCGGAAGGGAAGATGCCAGAGGTTATCGATAGGTTGAAGAGATGGGTGAGGGCTGGGATGATAGAAGCACTGAGGTCTGGGATGAGGTGGGATGGCAGTGGATCAAGACTACAGGTAGTGAGGTTGGATTTGGACAGTAGAGAGGAGAGCTTGTCATGAGTGACTGTGGCGAAGCAAGTTAAGGCAGAAGAGCAGGTTGCAAGGGTAAGGGAGGGTGGTGGGGACTGCGGGCTGAAGCTTTCTCTGATGTGGTTAATCTTTTGGAGGAAGTGAATGGCAAAGTCATCTGATGAAAGTAGGGATGGGGGAGGAGGTGTAGGTGGACGGAGAAGAGAGTTGAAGGTTTTGAATAATTGTCTGGGGTTGTGGGACAGGGAGGATATGAGAGTGGTGAAATAGTTCTGTTTGGCTGAGGCGAGTGCTGACTTAAATGTCTGCAGTGAGTGTTTGTATAAGGCAAAGTCATCAATGGAGTGAGTTTTCTTCCAGCGGCGTTCAGCAATTCTGGAAGCTCGCCTCAGCTGTTTGGTAGAGTCTGTGTGCCAGGGTTGTCTGTTGATTTTGCGGGTTCTGTTGTGTGTGAGAGGAGCAACTGAGTCAAGGGCAGTGGTGATTGTATGGTTGTAGAAAGTGGTGGCTGCGTCTAGGTCATTGAATGAGGAGATAGTGGAAAGAGGTGTAAGAGAGTCAGAGAGAGTGTGAGGGTTGAGGTTTTGTAGATTCCTGCGGGGTCGTACTGGATATGAAACAGGAGGAGCAGGTGGGGTGGTGATAGTAGAGAAGGTAAGGAGGTTGTGGTCAGATATGGGGTGGGGGGAGTTAGAGATGTCAGATAGGGGGCAGAGGCGGGTGAAGATGAGGTCCAGTGTGTGTCCATCTTTGTGAGTGGCTCCTGAGGTCCACTGGGAGAGGTCGAAGGAGGAGCAGAGTGAGAGGAGTTTGTTGGAAGCAGAGTGGGGGGTGTCGATTGGGATGTTGAAGTCTCCCATGATGATAGTGGGGATTTCGGTGGAAAGAAAGTGGAGAAGCCAGGAAGCAAAGTGGTCAAGAAAGGCAGTGGCAGGGCCTGGCGGTCGGTAGACAACAGCCACTTGGAGGTCGGAGGGGGCGTAGATGCGGACAGAGTGCACTTCAAAGGAGAAGAGTGTGAGGGAAGGCAGAGGTGGGGCAGGGACAAAAGGAGCAATGTAATATATATATATATATTACATATATATAAATAAATATATATATATATACATATATATAAATAAATATATATATATATATATATATATATATATATATATATATATATTATATATATATATTATATATATATATATATACGTGTGTGTGTGTGTATAGTTGAAACCAGAAGTTTCCATACACTATATAAAAAGTCACATCTTTATGTTTTTCTCACTATCTGACAAGAAATCAGGATATACATTACCCATTTTAGATCAGTTAGGATTACCAAAATTATTTATATTTGCCAAATGCCAGAATAATGAGAGAGATAATGTTTAAGGCATTTTTATTACTTTCTGCAAAGTCAAAATGTTACATACAGTAGGATTACTATGCCTTTAAACAATTTCGGACAGCCCATATGATGATGTCATGTCTCTGGAAGCTTCTGTTTTTTGGCAACATCTGAATTAATTAGAGACACACCTGTGGATGTTCCTTATTGCACACCAGAAACACATGATGTATAACATCATGGGAAAGTCTAAAGAAATCAGCCAAGATATCAGGAAGGGAATTGTGGACTTGTAGAAGTCTGGATCATCCTTGGGTGCAATTTCCAAATACTTGAAAGTGCCTTGTTCATCTGTACAAACAATTATACGCAAGTACAAACAAGATGGGAATGTCTAGCCATCATCCGCTCAGGAACGGATGGATTCGGGGTTGTCCCAAGTTGAACATGCTTTGGTCCGACATGTGCTATCAACCCAGAAAAAAAAAAAAGCCTTATAAAAGTTTGTCGGAAGTGGTAAGATTGTTTCATAATTAAAGGGGGGAAACAAGAACTGAATCAAATTTGGGCTAAAAGGCCACTCTGCCAGGAAAAAGCCTTTCTCTAAAAAAACATTAAAAGCCAGTTTTGATTGCAAAAGCAACAGGAACAAAGACCTACATTTTGGAGAATTCCTGTGGTCTGACAAAACTAAAAAGATTTTTGGCCATAAAGCTTCGTTACGTTTGGAGGAAAAAAGGGGGAAGTTTGGGGGCACAAGAACAATCCTAACTGTGAAACACTGGAGGGCAGCTCATGTTGTGGGGTGTGATCTGCAGGAAGGGGCCGGGCTTTCACAAAATAGTGGCTCATGAGGGAAAAAAGTTATGTGGGAAAAAATAAGGGAAACTAGGAAGTTAAAGCTTGGCGGAATAGGACTTCCAAAATTTACAATGACCCCAAGCTATGCCAACTGGTTTCATGTGGGTTAAAGGAAAAACCAAGTCTGTTTTGGAGTGGCCCACAAAGCCCTGATCCAATCCTGTTGAAAATTTATTGGGCAAAACTAAAAGGCAGGTGCGGGCAGGGGACCTACAAACTGGCTTGTTATCCAGTTCTGTTGGGGGAGGGCCAAAATTCCCGCAATTTGTGAGAAGCTTTTGGAAGGATATCCAAACTTTGACCCAAGTCATCAAAATTTAAGGGCAAAGCTACCAAAGCTTAAAGAAAAAATACGTAAACAAAATAATACAAATGCCTTAAAAAATTTTTTCTCTCTTATTTTGGCATTTGCAAATATAAATAAAATTTGGTAACCAAATTTACCAAAATGGCAAGATTTTTTTGATTTTGTTCGAAGTGTAAAAACATCCATATGTGTCTTTTATAGTGTATGTAAACTTCTGTTTTCAGCTGTATGCATGTATGTATATATATATATATATATATATATATATATATATATATACATACACACACATGTGCACATACATGGGGTAAAATAAGTATTCGATACACTGGCTATTTAGCAAGTTTTTATTTTCCAGCTTATCCAGCGATATTATAACTTTTTATTCAGCCACAGTGCCATTTAAATAATAGATTAGCATCTGGGATGTGAAGAATCTGTTATTTAAATGCCACTGTTTCAGAATAAAAAGTTACAATATAGCTGGATAAGGTATCCATAATAGTAAGACATTGAGCCAATGAATAGATATTAAGTATTGTTTTTTATTTTAACATACAAGTGTTGTCTGCCTACACAGAATGAGACTAAAACCGCACAAGTCTTTAGAACACATGCGCAAACTATCTGGTAAACGCGCAGGCACAGCTTTCTTGGTTTCCGTAATTACTAGAGTAACTGCACATGCGCGAGAGTCACCCACACTTGCGAGATCTGAGCTGGGGAGTGGACAGGTAAGTGTGATCAAAATAAGAGCTACAAACTTATCTATGATTGATGGTATACTTACCAAAATGAGCTATAATATGTAAGCGACTTTCGACTCAACTCATTCTATCTAAGTTAAGCCTCGATTATGCATCTATTATACCTATACGGACACTGGCAGCACCTCTTTGCTGAGCATATGGAGCTAAAAAGAGATTGGTTTAGTATTAGCCAATGTTAGCCAATCAATAGAGGAAGGCAGGTTTGTTTATTGGACAACTATTGGCTAATATTATGGTGACATCATCAGCTAGCAGCACAAATAGGCCATTTTTACGCCCGGCGCTGCTTATTGCCCCGTTAACACCTGAGGACGCCACTTTAGGTGGCGAAACATGTCCGGGGGGCAGTAAAGTTATTTTAGTCCTTGGTAGCATGCAATCCTAGGCCAGTGTGACTGCAGGCACTGTTACTACCCACTGATAGCTATCAGAACCTATGTTTAGAGCATAGCCAGTCTGTTTTAATGAATCTAATAGGTAGTTGTGATGGTTAGTAATACAAGTTAAGTTTTAGATTTGGACAGTTTAGGAAGGTGTTTGGAACAGTTGTTGCTTTCTCATCAAGCTGCTTGCCTATTGTCCTGTAGCCTATCCCAGCCTTGTGCAGGTCTACAATTCTGTCCCTGGTGTCTTTGAACAGCTCTTTGGTATTGGCCATGGTGGAAAGGTTGGAGTGTGATTGATTGAGTGTGCAGGTGTCTTTTATATAGGTAATGAGTTAAAACAGGTGCAAAAAATACAGGCAACGAGTGCAGAGTAGGAAGGTCTCTTTAAGAAAAACTTACAGGTCTGTGAGAGCCAGAATTCTTGCTGGTTGGTAGGTGATTAAATACTTCTTTCATGCAATAAATGCAAATTAATTATTTAAAAATGTAATTTTCTGGATTTTTTTAAAGTTGAAGTCTATCTAGGATATAAATTACAGACCTCTCCATTCTTTGTTGGTGCAAAATCGCCAGTGTAGCAAATACTTATTTTTCCCTATATGTATGTGCATATGTAAATGTTGAAACGCATTAAAGAAGTAGAGATAACATTTCGTGCTGTGATATCTAAGTGCATTATCTGTCAAGTTTAGTTTTGCTATATCTATACACTAATTCAAAACTGTGTATCTGTAAACAACTTATCCCATTACCTATACTTGTGGTGTATTATTACCTAAACGGGGCTCTTTTTACCGTACCTGGAATACCTGCTTTAGTAATTATTTGTATTTTCTATAAAATAACAATTCTGGGTTATCTTTTTAGTTGTGCCATTCCTTTGTTATTTCTCCCAAATATTTATAAATCAATTGACAACTGGGTGTCACTATTCAGCTTGTCAAAGATTGATGTCAGCACTGATTGGACAATGTCTAACTTTGCAGGGCCACACCCACAACTGGTAAAACCCAGCTGTTAGTTTATTAATGAATTTCTATGAGGAACAACAGAGGAATGATATTATGTACTGTTATAAGAGGGGATTCCTTCAATATCGTTATTTAATGCCAATCAAATTAATTTTACAGAGACATTTCTTCTTTAAAAACAGATTACTATTTTAATACAGAGTTAAACTATTCTTTTATTTAGCACTTATACATTTAAAAAGCAAATAATGGTTAAGTATATAATGTATGCAATTGGTGTGTAATGTTGTTCAGTGTTTACTAGTGTGCAGTACATCCAATACCAGAAATTAGTACATATTTTAATGACATTTAAACTGGCAGCAATGGCAGTGTTAAAACTTAACTTATCAGAATATGGTAGAGGAGAGAAGCTGTGCTCTGTGATATATAGATTTATATAATTTGAAGCAGGAATTCTGAGTAAAAAGCAGAGTGAATCCTAAAAGAGAAAGTATAAAGTTCTGCTTACCCCACCCACATACAATGATTGACAGTTAGCTCTGTACATACACTGTATATGGATGAGGTAAGCAGGACTTAAGGAGTGTCTTAATGTCTTAAGGAGTCCTATCATGTTATACTTAGATTTTTCTCACAAATTTTACTCTCAGGCTATGTTCACACGGCTTATTTTGGGACGGATTTCAGACCGTAATTTGCACCGTACTACGTGAATTACGGGTGAAATCCGTCCCAGTCATTACGGTAATCCACAGTTCTCATAGAGAACTATGGATACCTTCTCCTCTCCCCGCTCGCGAAATACGGCGAGCGGGGAGAAGGTGACATGTCACTTATCACGGCGGTATACAAGCTGTGGATAATGAATGTCTATAGGGCCGGCGAGCTGGCGGCCCACCCGCCCCGCCCCCGCTGTCGAGCACACGTGTAATTGCGGGCGAAATCCATCCCGCAATTACGCCGTGAATAAGCCGTGTAAACATTGCCTTAGGGTATGTTCACCCGGCGTGTTGGATCCATTTTGGATCCAAAAAAACGCACCCAAAACTGCTGCGTAAATCGCATCCAACATGCAGGTGCATGTTTGTATGCGTTTTGGCTGCAGCTGTAATGCAAGCTATAGTTTAAAAAAAAAGAAACAACAGACTGCTTCATTTAAATCTTCAGGTACAGAGGGTTAAAAAGATAAAGCTACAAAATGCAGCAACAGCTAACACGTTTTGGGCATTACAAATCTAGCGCTTGTTCACAGCTCCTGATCCAAAAGACGCAGCAGGCGCCCTATTTAAAACTATACGTTTTAAACCAGGCAAATGGTTCTGGGGCTCACCTCCATTAGCTGTAACATGCACACCTTGAATCCTTCTTAAACAAAGCGTGTCCAGTCTCAAAACACTGCACGAGCCGCGAGTCCCCGACCTGTGGAGCTGTGAACAAGGTCTAGATTTGTAATGCCCAAAACGCTTACTTTTTTTAATTTTGTAGCTTTACTTTTTAAACCCCTCTGTACCGAAGATTTTAAAAAAGTTCATTTTTTCTTTATTTTGCTGGACCGCATCTACTTCGTTTTGTTCAAGTTTTGTCCGAGATCGGGGACTGCAGTGGATTGAGACTGGACAGGCTTTTTTTAAGACAGATTCAAGGTGTGCATGTTACAGCTAATGGAGGTGAGCCCCAGAACCATTTGCCTGGTTTAAAGCGTATAGTTTTAAAAGGCTCTGCTGCTCTTTTGGATCAAAAAAAGAATGACAATTTTTGAAGGATCCGAGAACCAAGAAAAACCATGAAAATTACACAGGGGATCACTTGTCTAAAAGTGATGGTGTTTTACAAAAAGGGAAATGAAATCCCAAACTGCACATTGTTAGGGTTTTTGGGCCCGGAACACAGACCAAAAAAGCACTAAAAGGTTTCCAAAATGGGACCCCAAACACGCCGTGTGTAATCCCTTATTTACATACAACTATATATCACAGAGCTACACTTCTTTCCCTCTCTGCTAGGGTAGCATAAACCATCTGACAGATTCGCTTTATATTAACAAGGCATGTTTCTTCTGTAGTGTCAGCAGTACTACCGACATACGCATATGCTAGCCTTATGGAAAATTTGTTGCAGAAATTTCTGCAACGAAAAATCAGTTCCATGCATGTTAGTGGTATCCCCTTTTGCGCATGTTTTTTTACAAACCCATGAGAATTTAAAATGTAAGCAAATTTACAGAAACATTTCTGCCTCTATCTTACCCAGGGGGAAAAAAAAATTTTTAAAGGGAAATATTACAGAAAAGTTTCTTATTATTCAGAGGGCCTGATTAAAAAAAAAAAAATATACAGAAATTTTATGTTGCAATTAAAAAAAAAATATATATATATATACATATATATATATATGTACACACACATATTTGTGTGTGTGATTGCAAATTGTTAGGTGTTTCACTGTAAAATTGAAGCTATACATTCATATATGTTCACATTTTCTCACAAGAAAAAGCAACATTCGGAAAATCTAAGAAATGGTTTGTTAAATTATTGTAGACAAACCACATGAACAATGGCAGATCGACCCCATAACCTTAGACACCCTCAAGGCTTCTCTTATTCCCCAGAACTGTTGGCCAATTATGCTCAACCACAGCCAAAAATAATAAGACACTGTATCCAGCTGGTGGGGAAAGAACATGGTACATAGAAAATCTAAGCTTTATCAAGATGTATTTTACTTTATACATTGACATTTAATAAAGTTTCATTTAGTGTGTTTATATTGTAAATGGTGTATAGGTCAAACCAGTAAAATGGAGGAGGAGTTAAGAATGTAGAAAATCTATATTAACATGCATTTCAGAAGATTAAAAAACGGTAATGTAAGGAATATTCAGCAGTATAAAACTGATGATGACTACTTTCCCCCATTACAGGAAAATGTGCTATTATTGTGCACAAGTAGTAAAGCATAGTATAAAAGGAACACATTATTGATGATGCATGCTGAACTGCATATATTTAAGTTGCAAGAAGCAATGGTAAAATTGGTGTCTTTTTTTTATTCACCCCAAAATGTTCATAAAAGTTAATAAGTTGTTTACTGCAAAATGAAGGCATCTTCTCAGCTTTTCTGTTTCTCTGTCATTCCCCGTAAATTTTTTAAGCATATTAACAACTGGATGCTACCATTTCGGGGTGTACCCCTGTTCAGTCTGACAGTGTCATAATGTCTAGGGACCCCTTTGACAGAAGAGATTGTAATAATCACGTGTTAGTTTATTCTTAAATTTCCCTGGTGCCATAACGGACACAGTATATAATTATAAAAACAGATGCTCCAGAATTGTTTACACATTGTATATAGTAATTGTCAAAATGAAATGTGATCTGTTTCTTTAAAGTTTATGGGAGTTATGGAAAAGCCAAGTGTGCTTCTTTGGTCATCTTATATTGCAGGATGGGGTTCATGGGACCTTTTCTCTTTTCTCTCTATATGTGGAGGTCCCAAAGGATTGACCGCTACCTGTGAGGCATTTATGCCATATTCTTTGGATATGCTATATACTTCTTTAGTTCCAAAAATCTATTATAATTGAAAACTGAATTTAAATCCCAGGACTCTGCTTCCACCCTTTTATTACTTATACTTGAACACGAGCATGGGACATTGCAAAGATCCAAATTGTATTCTAATACCATAGTAAGGTCAGAGTGGCTTGTAACTGTTCTGACTGGTGCTTAGTACTTAGGGCATGTCCCCCAACATTACTTTCTTACTTGACAAGTAGCAAAAAAGCAGTAACATTTCAGAATAGGTTTAAGGCTGGGTTCACACACATTGAACCCTTTTGATGTGGTTATTACCTGTTAGGTTTTTTTTTCCAGTTGAAATACACTTTATAACACCTGTATGACCTCACAACCAATAACCACATGGAATGGGCAGTAAAATGTACAGTTTCAGTTTTGCCATGGTCATTGTCTTCATGGCACTCTGTCACTTTGAACCCATCTTAGTGAGTATCATGTATCAGCCTCCAAACAAAGCACTTATTAACAAAATATACTCATGGAATCCTGAAATGTTGCATGCTTAATTATGTGTAAGGTGATGAGTCTTTCCATAAAAAAAAAAACAACAAAAAAAAAACCAATGTGATTTAACTACTGCAGCCAATCAAGTGGCCTCAACAGTCACATTTTGTACCATTTAGCTTCATGGCTCCCATCAGTGAGTGGTAATGTCAGTAGTTTGGCACGTTACTGCTTAGACTACTGATTGACTGTGGCAATTACCTGCCATCGGCTAAAAAAAAAAGACTACAGCAACCATCAGACTTCCTATACTGGATTACTGATGGAGCACAGTTTATTATTTTGTGACATTGTCTGCCGTTTTTAATTTAATTATTTTTCTCTGATTTTAGACAGCCCATAAAGGAATCATTACTCCTGGCCAAGGAGCCATTTACATCTCTGCTAAAGCTACATCATTGTTGACCACTCTCTTGTATCCCTTCAAACTACTATACATACTTAGTTCCCTAAATATCAAGTTCCTCAAGTCTTATGTGTTTTAGTCTGATACCATCCACCATTTTTGTCACTGGATCCACACTAACTTATTGATAATGTTTTGTAGTTTAGAGCTTCAGACTTAAACATGTTGAGCGGTGGGTTTTAGAGTCTTTAGATATAGGTTGTAAAGTAAATTCTTTTATGAGAGAATGAAAATCTTACAATCTCTGCCAAATTTAACAAAATGCCACAAGCAGAATAATCGCAAATTTGTCAAAATGCCACCCAGAGAATAAATATTCCACCTCATAGGTGCTTTAATGCTCACTAATATTTAATGGCCTAAAATGACACATACTGTTAATACATTCAGAAAATGTTCCCTCTATTAGCCATGCCTCATTTGTAGACCTGTTTTAAAAAGATGAAAAAATGTCAAACCCATAATAAATTTGGCATACAACATGTATACTTTTTTGTGAGACTTTAGCCAGGTCATTATGAAATGTCATGATGTATCAGTAAAGTCTAATTTGTCTTGAGGCAAAATTTTAGGGTATGTTCACACGGCGTAATTGCGGCACATACAATACGCCGGATGATTTGGGAGTCGTGCTGATTAGCACGTAGTCCCGAAGCACGGGGGCCAGCAGCCCGCTGGCCCCATTGATATGCATTACTCGCGGCGCGTAGTTGCCGCAAATAAATGAAATGTCACTTATCTCCCCGTGCGTACAATATGATCGTATTGTATGCGCGGAGGGACGAGGGATGAGAGCTATAGATTACCGTAATTGTGGTGCGCATCTCGCTGCGTATTAAGAGCAAACACGCGCGAAATGCGCGCCAAAATTACGCCATGTGAACCTAGCCTTAGGGCTTGTTCACACGGAGTTTACACTCTGTGTTACGTTTTACAAGCGCTTTAAGGATCCGTCTTGGGGTCCGCTCTGTCAGTCCCCAAGACGGATCTAACAATTAGCAGTGGGATTATCACTGCTGTCTATGCCGAACATGGAGCGACGTTCACGTGAGGGATCGCCGCTGCGTGTTTCAAAAGCGCAGCTCGGCTCCATCTTGAAAAGAATTGACATGTTCAGCACAGCCAGCAGTGAGAATCTCACTGCTAATTGTTAGATCCGTCTTGGGGACCGACAGAGCGGACCCCAAGACAGATCCTTAAAGCGCTTGTAACACGGAGTGAAAACTCCATGTGAACAAGCCCTTACAGTTGTCACTGAGACAAGACAATAAACAATTTTTTTTATAATTCAAAACTACAAAAATAACAACCAAATATCCATGGAACATATTAACTAAGTCTTCCACAGAGACTATTTAGAACCCTTAGTTGTTTATGATGTATATTTTATTTGGGTTTTAAATTAAATGTGCCCTCTGTGTTCATTTGTTCATTAATTGTTGTAGAAAATTGATTTTCATTTTGACCCTAGTTATAACTTACTCCCTATTTTACAAAGGTTATGATATATCACAGCATATTTGGTGCATTGGACTATAAAATTGTTACCTTGCTTGAAACACATGGTCTCTCTTGATATACAAGAAAAAACTGAATCCATTTCAATAAATTAATATGGATGAGAATCCCAATCCATCCTTCTTTTCAGAGGTTCGCATACATTGTAATGAAATGCATTAGGAGTTTTCTTCACTTGAAATCCAAATGAGACCCATTTTGGCTCACACCCTTGACAGTCTCTTTTATAAGCATTGCTGTCTCCTGTTCTTGTGTGGGCCTAGTAAAATGCTTCCTTTGTAAGATGGGAGAAGACAGTATAATGCCTTGAAAGACGAAGGTGTCAAAACATAAAGTTAGAGGCAAACTAATCAATGCCTCTTAAATCAGCCTTTGAAGGCTGTGTTCATTAACACTCTTTAATTGTGGAGCTTACCTTGCAGTGAGCTTTTTTAATATATATTTTCCACCATGTCTTATTGTTTATTGGATTCCTTCATTTAGGGATGAGTTGGTATCAATTTACATGATACAAAAAATAGTAAATTTTTAAAGTTGCACACAAATAAATAATGTAAATGAATTCAATAAAATTTCTCGAAAGAAATATATATAGATCTAGCTGTCTATATATATATATATATATATATATATATATATATATATATATATATATATATATGTGTGTGTGTGTATATATATATATGTGTGTATATATATGAATAAAGGTGTATGTGTATATATATATATATACATATATATATATATATATATATGACGCACATGCACATATATTATCTCTCCCTCTCTTTCTCAATATATATTTATATATACATCTTGCAACAAGCAAGGGCATTTATGAAACTTTTTATTGTTGCCTCCAAAAATGTACTTACTATTGTATGATGTAAAATTGTATAAAGTTGGGGGTAAACATTTTGCAGCTTACTTATTATATTGCATTTACTAGTAAAAGTGTTGAGTGCCACAATAGTTATTAACTTCAAATACAGTATAACTACATAAATGCCAATATTCCAATATTAATAACTCAAAATGTAAAATTCTAGCCATGTTGTATTTGATACCACTGAAATGTTCAGAATAGTTCACTTAAACTAGTTTCATCTATGAGTATTAATACGGCATGGGCAGGGTTTGAAAGTGAGGAAAAGCTTTTAATATTAATGATATCTTTTGTAATGCTAATGCTAGTCTGTATAAAATGTGAAATTATGAATATTTGCATAATTTAGTATTCTATTGGTTTGAATTTAAAGTATTAAAGAGAAACAAATAACACAATAATAATATAATGACATTACATTAACAATTTAGAAATTACTTTTTGTATAAAATAACATATTTGCACATTTCTCTCCTAAAAATTGCATTAGTTCTCTTAATTAATAGACCAAAACTAGTGTTAGCTAGAGCAGACGCTATACATATGTACTGTGTAAAGCCTTGCCGTTGAGAACTTTGACCTGCTTTCTAAATGACTAGTATGGTGGCTACAGCTGCTACAGCTTAGCAATTATTTGTGATAGGTTCTGTTTAGTCCCATATGTATCGAAGCTCCAGGCCCAACTACTTCATTTCTGGCACATAAACAGATTCTTCCAGGTGCTGAAAATTAAATTTTAATACATTATTTAAATATTAAGAGAATTAGAGTATCAGAAATGTTACATCTACAGCTGTAGTGATTTGATACCAAACAATGCAGCTGTATTACACAAAATATGCTAAAATTGTATTTCCATTAATTCTGTAAATTATAGCTGTATTTAGATTTGCTTCATAATAGCCGGATAATTTGTAGGTTGCTTCTATAATATCGTTGCACGCAGATTACCTAGTTTATTTTCAGTCTGGCAGGAGAGAAAAATTATCTTCTGGTAATATAGTTTATTCCTATTGAAGGCTTTATCCAGAAATTCATACATAAGCTCTGTAGTATTTCTAACACTGTCTTGTTAGCGTTCCTCTAGTGTAGACAGTGCTGTGGATGGAGCAGTACCCAAGGGATCTCTGTTGCTTTGCCAGCCATCTGCATCACGACTTTAGCTTGATTCCTGTGGTCAACCTTGTGTTATATGCAGAGAAGTTGGAAAGATGTGAAAATCCTTGTCTTGGCAAACACAGGCAAAGGGATTTTAATGAGTAGTAGCAGAATGCAAGTCAACTATCCAGGTCACTTCACTAAAAGGATCAATGAGAATGTAAATGAGAAATGCTAACAAACACAGGTATATCACCTAGATACAGGAGTAGAAGTTCTTAAATACCTTGTTAATGTTTTGTCATTGTAAAATTATTAATAGTGAAAGATATTTTTATTAATAAAACAACTAGGCTCACACTGGTCCACAGGGGACTAAGGGAAACACCAAGTGGACCCCTGGGCATGACGGGCCCCTTTTTGGAGAAAGGCAGAGAAAAAGAGGCAGAAAGCAAGTGCCTAAGTGTAAGAGTCATGTTCAGTCTTGTACAGCAGCTATAGAATGGGCCCCAAGAATCTACTCCACTCTTGGGCCTCAAGAATCAACTCCACTGGTGGACTCCAAGAATCAACTTCACTGGTGGGCCCCAAACACCCCAGTCCGACACTTCCGACAACTAAATGGGTTGTCCAGGCTTACTAATGATGGGTCTGATTATTTTCCATAACAAACAGCAACACTCTTGACCTCTGGCTGTGTATGGTAGTATCGCCTAGCCCATTTATTTTAACCCCTTAAGGACCCAGCCTGTTTTGACCTTCCTGACACAGCCCTATTTTTGAAATCTGACATGTGTCAATTTATGTGAGAATAACTTTTTGACACTTTTAACCTATTCATGTGATTCAGAGATTGTTTTTCTCGTGACACATTGTGCTTTAAGTTAGTAAAAAATTTTTTATACATACAGTCCTTTTTTGTTTGTGGAAAATATCAAAAATTTCATGAAAATTTGGAAAAATTTGCGTTTTTTGAAAAGTTGCAAAATTTCTGCGTGCAAGACAGATAATTATTCACCACAAAATATTTTAATAACTAGCATCTACCATATGTCCACTATAGGTTGGCATAAATTTTTTAAATTGCTTTTTTTTTTTTTTTACGACATTAGGGGCTTAGAAATTTAGTAGTAATTTTCTCACATTTTCAAGAAAATTTGCAATATACATTTTTTTAGGGACCACTCCAGTTCTGACATGGCTTTGAGGGGGGTATCTAACATCACTTATGTTAGATACCCCCATAAGTGATGCCATCTGAGAAACTAGACCCCTTAATGTATTTACAACACTATTAGGAAGTTTTGATAACCCTTCAGATATTTCACAGAAATAAAGCAAAGTGGAGGTAAATTTCAAAATTTCACTTTTTTGCAGATTTTCAATATTTATCCATTATTCACGGGAATACGGTAAATGTGACTAGGTAAATGCAACTTAATATCAATTCTCCCAGGTCTGTCGTTTTTTAAGAGATATCCCATATGGGGCCCCTAGTGCATTTATTTGCCTCACCCATAAGCCCAGAATAGGAGGAGCACCTACTATACTCTGGGGCTCAATTTTTCAAACGTTTTATTGAGCGCCATTTCAGGTTGGGGACACCCTAAGGTGCTAAAACTTAATAAACACCCCTAAATAGACCACATATTGGAAACTACACCCCTTAATGAATATATCCAGGGGTGCATTGAGTATATAGACCCCACAGGTGATTCACAAATTTTTTTTAGCATAAGGCTGTGAAAATTCCCCAAAATTTTTTTTTCAATAATCTGCAATTTTAGCTTAAAATGTTTCATATATACAAGGAATCCTGGAAAAAAGAACCCTAAAACTTTGTTAACAATTTCTTCAATTCGGCAATTACCCTACATGTGGGTGTAAACTGCTCTTTGGACCATGGCAGGGCGTATAAGGGAGGGAGCGCTATTTGGCTTTTGGAACGCAGATTTTGGTGGGGCCATGTCGCATTTGCAAAGCCCCCAAGTATCAGAAACAGGCGAAACCTTCCAGAAGTCGCCATTTTGGATTCAACACCCACAGGGGTCTCATCTAGGGTGTACTGTGCATTTTGGTGCACAGGTGTTCCATAGTTTTTTTTTAGCATTGGGCAATGAAAATGGGAGGAAAAACGCAGTTCGTCATTGTTTTTTTGGTTTTAATTTTACAGCATTCGCCATGCAATATAAATGATGTGATAAACTTTACTATGGGGGTCGGTACAATTTCAATATATAGATTTTATAATAGTTTTTTCTGTTTTATTACTTTTACACAGAGAAATACGTCTATAAAAAATTGCTTTTTATGTTGTCCTATTCTGACAGCCATAATTTTTTATTTTGCTGTGTATGGGCTTGTTTTTTGCGGGATGAGATGAAGTTTTAATTGGTACAATTTATGGGGTGCTATGATGCTATGTTCACTTTTTTTTAAGGTTTTTTGTGAGATTTTTTAACAAAATACAGCAATCTTGGGAGTGTTTTTTATTTTTTTTTTTTAAAGTGGTCACTGTAAGGTATATATTACATGCTAACTTTACTCAGCAGGTCAATACGATTAAAACGATACCCAATTTGTATATTTTTTTATGTTTTACTGCTTTTATACAATAAAAACACTTTTATTCAACCAGGAAAATACGTTTTGCATCGCCATAGTCTGAGAGCCATAACTTTTAAATTTTTCTGTGCTTGGAGCTGTGTAGGGGCTTGTTTTTTTTGGAGATGAGTTGAGTTTTTATTGGTATCATTTTTGGGGGACAAGGGTTTTTGATCGATTTTAAATCCATTTTTTGGAGGACAGGGTGAAGAAAATATTGCAATCCTATTATGTTTTTTATTTTTTTTTTTAACAGGGCTCACCCTGCAGTATCCGTGATAAGTTAGCTTTACTTTTGGTCGCTACGATTATGGCGAACCCTATTTATATAGTTTTTTTATGTTTAAGCACTTTAAAAAAAAAAAGTAAAGTGTTTTTTAGTGTGTTTTAAAACAATATTTATGCCATCGCTATCTCTGAGAGCTATACATTTTTTATTTTCCGTATACAGAGCTGTATAAGGATTTTTTTTTGCGGGATGAAACTGACGTTTTAATTGGTACAACTTTGGCGTTTCTAGGAGTTTTTTGATCGCTTTTAAATTTCCCTTTTTTTGTGCTGCGGGATGGAACAATAATCTTAATTCTGTGATTTTTTTTTTTTTTTTACGGCGTTCACCGTACCGGTTAATTAACATGACAGATTTAAAAGGGCAAAGGGCGTTACGCACGCGGGGATACCAAATAGGGTACTTTATTTATTTTTGATCTTTTTTGGGGCGATTGGCGTTTGTAAAGGGGAAAAGGGCGGTGTACGTATTTTTATTTTATTTTTCGTGTTTGTGTTTACTTGTTTTTCACTCTTTTTTTTTAAACTTTTTTCCACTTTTTCACATTTTTATTTTTCCTTTTCCCCATAGGGGGATTTGAATGAAGATCCTAGATCTCTCATTCAATAGGAATCAGTGCACAGCATGTTGCTATGACTGGTTCCTATGAAAACAGTCAGGCACGATGCCGGGCCCCTGTCCCACAGGGCAAAGGCCGGGCATCGTGACGTCACAGACAACCCAGAAGGCATTCTCTGCCTTCCGTGCTGTCCTTCAGAGGGCAGGGGCTGCACGGATCGTGCGATCCGTGCCTGCTGCCGCCGACAGAGACGCAGGAGGAGCGATCTCCTCCTGCGACTCCCTTAGTTATTGCGACCCCGATCGTCGCGATAATTAAGGGGTTAACCGCCCCCCCCCCCCGGGGCGGATTCGGGGTCGGGCCGGACGCTGCGGGATGTCACTGTAATATACAGCTGACACCCCGCTCCGATCGCGGCGAACTCTGCTTTAGAGTTCGCGCGATCCTCAGGACGTATCCATACGTCCAGGTGCGTGAACCCACAAAAGACCTGGACGTATGGATACGGCAAAGGTCGTGAAGGGGTTAATGTAGATGGTCTGATGTGGCCATTAATAACATCCCTTTTTGATGTAGATATCTTTGTCCGTCTCAGTCATTACGGTAATCCACAGTTCTCATAGAGAACTATGGATTCCGCCTATCCTCCCAGCTCGGCGAATCCGCCGGGCGGGGAGAAAGTGGCATGTGAATTATTTACGGCGCGTACGCGCCGTAGATAATGACAGTCTATGGGGCCGGCGAGCTGCCGGCCCCCCGCCCTGACCCGCTGCATGGCTGCCGGCGTAATTGTGGGGCGAAATCCGTCCCTGCAATTACGCTGGCAATAAGCCGTGTGAACCAGGCCTTACATTATTAACTTTGTCACTGTGATACTAGTTGTTGCAATACTTAGTGTGCCCAAACTGCAGTCATTGATTGTGTGACCAGGAAACCAGTGAGCAGATGAAAAGGGTAGTCTCTTTTGATCACACTAGGGTCACTCTTCACTACAGAAATCAAAAGGGTTAAACATCTTCAAGATTTCACATGCGCTGCACCAATTCTCTGGAATGTCACCGTGTACGATCAGGCACACTCATAACCCTCATCGTTTAAGTGTTTCCTGAGAATACATCTTAGACAGAAATACCAAGATCCCTAATTAATAACCCCCCAATTTGTGCTACACACACTTCTGGTTACTCCTTGCACTTGGGTACTGACAGACACTTATCTGTACATCAGGGGCGTAACTAGAAATGGCAGGGCCCCATAGCAAACTTTACAATGGGGCTCCCCCATCCGAAAAAAAAAAAATTAACTTATCATGTGTTCTGTCAAGAATGACAGAAAAAATGTGTACACCAAACACATCCCACACACGCCACTCACACGTCGGCCTCATCCCGCACACTCCAGCCACTCACACGTCGGCCACATCCCGCACACGCCAGCCACTCACACGCCAGACACTCACACGCCAGCCACTCACAGCCCGGTCACATCCAGCACACGCCAGCCACTCACACGCCAGCCACTCACACGCCAGCCACATCCCGCACACGCCAGCCACTCACATGCGGGTCAAATCCTGCACACGCCAGTCACATCCCGCACACGCAAGCCCCTCACACGCCGCTCACATCCCGCACACGCCGGCCACTCACATGCCAGTCACATCCTGCACACGCCAGCCACTCACACGTCGGCCACATCCCGCACACGCTAGACACAAACACGCCAGCCACTCACACGCCAGCCACTCACACGCCAGCCACTCACACGCCAGCCACATCCCGCACACACCCGACACTCACACGCCTCACTCGCCATCCACTCACACTTCGGCCACATCCCGCACACGCCAGACACTCACATGCAGATCACATCCTGCACACGCCAGTCACATCCCACCCATGCCAGCCACTCACATGCCGCTCACATCCCGCACACGTACTGATATTTCTGATATTATTGGACTGCAATTCTTTGATTGTTTATATAGATTTTTTTGGGGGGCTGTGGGAGCATCATCCTCTACCCTACACTGAGTACTGGTCACTTATGTAGATAATACATACATACAAGCATCACACATCTACATACACACACACAGATATATATTAATACACACACTACAGATACACATGTATACAGTCACATCCATCCACACACACACTTACCTATATGCAATGCAGCCGTCTTATTCAGGACACATGGGGGTTAAGGAAAGGACACATGGCAGCAGCTTCCTGCTCTCAGCCGGCAGTGCAGACACCCCTCCTCCATTGTCCCGTCCCGACTGTGCGACTGTGCCTGTGAGACACCGAGGGGTCGCAAACAGCACAGAGGAGAGGAGGAGGGGACCCGCACGGAGCACAGAGTGGAGGGAGGAGGGGGCCCGCACGCAGTACAGAAGACAGGGGAGGAGGGGGCCCGCACGGAGCACAGAGGACAGGGGAGGAGGGGGCTTGCACGCAGTACAGAGGACGGGAGGAGGGGGCCCGCACAGGGCACAGAGGAGAAGGGAGGAGGGCTGCTGGGGGAGCAGCCCTTTAAAATACTTTTTATCAGCTCCGTGGAGCTGTGAGGTGACCGGACTGCCCCCTAGTGACTCTACATATGTTATGACAGGGGCCGGCCGGCAGTAAAAATCAAGTTCCTGTTTGCTGCCTGCCGGGCCCCCAGGGAGTGCGGGCCCCGTAGCAGTCGCTATGCCTGCTTCGGCAGTAGTTCCGCCACTGCTGTACATTCATGTACTGTCTGAGTGGCAGGCTCATCCAATTTTGATGAAAACCACCCCATATTTAGGAAACATGGCTGAACCATTGTGTAAACCAAGCACTTCTCACCTTTTGTCTCCCATACACCCTTGTAAGCTCTTGGTAGGGCCCTCACACCTTGTGTCTGATCTGTAAGTAGCTTTTTACTATGTAATGTTTGTTTGTTTGTAATCGTAAAGTGCTGAAGAATATGTTGCCGCTATATGAGTAACGATTATTAATATTTTATTATGGATCATAGATTCTTCTGGTCTCAGGTGGTAGTGAAGGAGCACAGCTATAAAGTTGAGCTGTCCTTAGCGCTTAGTTCTTAACACTTCATCCACACTAACTTGGCAATGCTAAAATACTGATGACCTGGCCCGCACAGACTGGTCGTTAAAAGGTTTAACATGGTATGAATTAAATTATCTTTGTAATTTTATCATTAGTAATATAGTTATGTATGGACCAAATCTGTTATGGTAACCTATCAATTGCTCAATCTTCAAATTTACAGGGTTTTATTGACAGGTATGTTGTTGCTTTTTCCTGTACAATATTCTATCAAATAAATACATCTCACATAACCAACTAGAAATTATAAAGTTAGGGTATGTTTATATGACAGATTTTGATGCAGAATCCATGTCCGTATCAAAATCCGTATCAAATCTGAATCTCATTTGAATAGGAAATCCGCACTGTAGTTCACTTAGAGGATTCAAAATCTCTAATGCAATAAAAAAAAAAAACATAACTTATTTAACATAGAACACGCTTGGATTTTGCGTCATATAGCCATGACCAGACTAGATCCATTGCAATGGGACTAGTCTGCATACAAAAAGTGGCAAAATCTATGTATATATTTGAGAGTCCACATCTAAAATCTTGGTGAAAAAGTGTGGATTTTAGGCACAGCTTGTGCTCTGGTTCTCGGTTGGATTTTCTACTTCAGAAAATCTGATATGTGGTCATACCCTCATAGGGGTTGCTCCATGAAAGATATTTTTAAAAAAAGAGTCAGAATGTGTTACAATAAGTCATTTTGCACTATATGTGTACTTAAAATATTTTTGTGTATAGTTAACTTATGCTGTTTTCAGTCATTGCACTTCCTAGATAAATATGACCAGGTGCCATCTTTCCGATACATTATATGCCATTCAGCTTAATTGCGATGCCCTCCAATTAAAAGATTGTTGAACAAATCCTTTAAGATCTTTCTGGCTATAACCAGATGTATATGATTTTTTTTTTTATTTATAATATTCACTTGCTATTTAACGTTAGTTGTACTTGTAATGTCTTATCATTTATGTTTTAACAGTGATCTATGTAACAGTTCTAAATCTTATTTAGAAATATAATAGAGTATAGTAACAGTTAGTTGTGGATATCCACTTCCCAGGTTCTCATGAAAGCCATTAATATGAATAAAACTGCGTTTTTTAATGTGTCCGTACTAATAAAACTTCTGCTTTTACATCTGTCTTTTTATCGAAAAGCATAACAGTAACATTGTTTGCTTTTAAATGTTTTCCATATATCTCTCTTGTTAAAGCCATAGGTATATTGCAAGGCAGTTGGTATATGGAAACTTTTTTCAAGCAGTGCACCACAGAAAAAGAAAGTATGCAAGTTTGCTGTCCTACAGAAGTGTGATAACTATATATGGCCAGTGGTCACACGCTTTTTCCCGATGGACTTTGTGGCTGCGTATTGAAGGACAAATCGCAGTGTCCTAAAGGGGGCACGGTGTCAGAGGGTGCAGGGACGGAGCACGGCAGGGCGGCGCCGACCGGCATAGACAATGCATGTTTACGGGCGTCCGCGCCGTAACATATGTTGATGTCACTTTTCCCCGCGCGGCGGATTTGCCGAGCGGAGGGGATGAGCAACGGGATAATTCATGTTTCCTCTTGAGAGCAGTGGATTACTCGTAATGACTCCGACGGATTGGCAGCCGTATTGAAGCCGCAAATCGGAGCGGAATTCGGGCCAATCGTCGGCAAATAAGCCGTGTGATTCGGGGCTAACGGGTAGCGGCCTCCGGAAAGTTGTTATAAAGGCACGGTAGAATTCTGTTAGGAATTCCAGATGGTATTTTCACCGTCTTTTGATTGGTTTTGCGACGATGGTTCTTTCAACAGTTTGTGGATTAGGCATCCCACTTGTATCCATGCAAACCTGAAAAACCAGACAGAAGATTGTGCATGCTGCGATTTTTTCAGAAACTCGCCCTGTAGAAAAACCTTGCAGTGTCGACTACTGGGCAGATTTTCTATTTTTGCATACAGGGATGGTTGATGGTCAGTTTTCAGGCTTTTTTCAAAAAAACTGTGTGAAAAACCAAATGAAAACACTTGCCGAGTGGATGTACCCTACGGTTATGTCTACTACAGCAAGGATTTGGTTGTGTTTTTCAGAGACTTCAGCGGAAAGAGGGCTTGTTTACCTCGTGCTGTCCTAGCCTCAATAGCGAAAAGGCAATGTGTAGTCCACACAGCACTGGATTTTTTACGGAGGGAAATCCAAAACTTCCGGTGGAATATAGACGTTTTTTATAATTTCCAAAGGGCGGAGGAACGATGTTGGATTCCCGCAGCCCTAGTACTGTGCCGCTGGGAATCTGAAATCCGACTGCCGTCTTTTACGCAAGAAAAAACTATGGTGCGGCACGGTCCAGCAAAGTGAAAATGCCATCAGATTTTAGAGGGCTTTTTCACTTTGCTGTGTGGACCTAGCCTAAGAATTTTTTTTTACAATGTAATAGGGAGAATGTGACATCTAAGGCTAGGTTCAAATTGCGCTTTGATCCCATTCGGGACTTTTGTTGCAGGTATTCGTTGATTAAAATATCTTGATGGATTGCTCAAACGATCCATATTGGAACAAACAGTGAAAAAATTAGTAACTCGTTTTAGAGATATATTTTCTCCATTCACTGAACAAAAATGATTTCTGTGCCTGCCAAAATAGCCGGTCGACTGTGCTACTTTGTCTGGCAGAAAAAGCATTTTTGGTCACCCAATAGAACAAACGTAGTCCAAAAGTGACTACATTTGTATTGTTGTTTCATATGGATTTTAGACTAGTTTAGTGGTTGCTTTAACAGATACCATTTACTTTTAAACATTTTAAAAAGTTATGTGCAATTAAAAATTACACATTGTTTACATCAGGTTTTTATTATAATTTTTTTCATATAGTTACTGTGTTTTATGTATTTTTTGTTACTATTATTACATTTTTATTTTGAATTCTCCAGTTCTCTCACTAAAGCAAACCCAACAGGCTGATTCTTTATTTTTCTAATGCTCACTTTTTAGCTTTGCTGTATAGATTCTAACAGCATAAGCAGAGTCAACTCATTTTTATTTGGAGGTGGGTTGGGTAGACTGAGTGTCTACTGAGGTTTTATATGAAGGTTTGCCTAAGTCAGCGATTTAATGCACATTAAAAAGGTTCTTTATGCAGCCCGTCTGTCAATCCCTGGTCTCTGGGAAAGATAGCTGTGTACTTCCCATCACTTCATGGATACTGTATAGCTATACTTTTCTGTCAGTTGACCCTTATTCATTGCAGGAGCCATAATGCACACATACCTGTGTTTCTCTTTGAGGCCAATTAGAAAAAAGTGTTATGTGTCTTCTTAATCATGAAAGCCTCAACGAAGACTTTAAACTTTAGTGTTTGGTAATGCAGTTAAAGGGTTTTAATCACCTAAGTAAAATTTGATGTGGGGTAAACCATTGCACAATGAAAGTCAATAAAAATTTCAACCATATCTTGATTTTAAAATTCTGGTACAATTTTTGGTTTAGCTGTAACTTAGTGATACATAGTGTTACCAGCTCATTTAGGGGACAAAACCAGTGAGAAGCGCTCTTCAACCTGGGCCGGTACATGATCAAAATCATCCTTTCTCAGGCTGATTACCGTCAGTCTATCTGGCCTAGTTATTACACCTCACTCAGTGCTGATGTTTAACTCGGGTGTGTATTTCTGACTCTGTCTCTGTCCTTCTTGTTTTAGTCAAACAGTGCAGATAAATAATATAATAACCAATCAGGTATGCTTCATTGAGAAATAAACATAGGGATTAGAACTAGGCACTATGCTGAAGGCAGAAAAGGGAAAGTGCTAATCAGTCAGCTACATAGAGTATTCATAGCTCTTGTAATTTAGTTCTTACTGGTCATGTACATAAACAGACCTTTGTTTCACTGGCGTCACACTGTGGGAAAATTCATAGTGATGTCAAGCCTGCCGGGTCACATGCTATGAAAGCTGAAGAGAGGCAAGCAGGACATGAAATGCATTTGTGGTAAAACCTTTTAACTTAAAATCTAAAAATATAGGTGTTAATCCTAATATCCTAGTCTAATTCGTTATATGTTACTTGCGATCAGGAAGCTGAGGGCAAAAAATATTGTTGATAAATGTCTTTCACTGAATAGCTACTTACATCTCGTCACCATGCAAGCGGGTGATAAGGGGAAAGAAAATCATAGGTGACCACAGTGTTCCCTCCATGTTGGAGACAGGAGACTATCTATAACCTGCCATAAATGCCATGACTCACCAAACAAAATATATTGAACTCCATATACTTTTCTTAAAGACCTTTATTTAATTTTGTTTGTTTGGGTGGGATTGTAGAAAAAGTCACGTTGTGTATTTTTTCTATTGTATTCAGACTCTAGTGCTGTTTTTGTCATATTTCATTTGCTTGCAGTTATTACAAGCATTTTTCTATTTATTCTTCAAAAACGACAACAATTTCTAGGCCAATTTATATGACTTGGAAAGGTTATTTTCAGTTTTGATGTACCAGTGTAGGCATTTTCATTGTCCATTACAAGTCAGGTGGAATCATATTACGAATTGGTCTTGTACAAAAAAAACTTGATTAATTTAGCAGACTAAAATGTAGCAAACTCAAGCCTAGTAGTGCACAAAAAAACCTTCTTTATGAATACATCACTCAAGTTGTCTGATTTTAAATTACTCTTTAAGCAAATATTATCCTTGTAGCTCTACTTGGCTTAGTCATCAATATATGAACCTTTTTCTTTGGTAAGCCCTTTCTCCATTGTCAGAATCTTTTCAACATATCTGAGGCAGTACAAGAGGATAACCTTGACTTCGTTATATTCAAAGGTCATTCATCAAACATACAGTTTTGGACGGGCTATGAGATTCCGAGTTAGGGGACATTATGTATTTTGTGCGCTCAGACAGCAATTATTTTTGCGCCTCTTTAGTAGCGTAAAATGCTCACGGAATCTACTGAACCTATTCTCTGCGGTGCGTCATTGATGTATAGGGTGAGATGTCTCGAAAATTGGCGGTGCTAGTCATTTTTTAAGCGCATTCTAATTAAGTGTAAAGTGCGCAGAAAGTCTGACCCTATCAAAATCTGGGTCAAGTATACCTTGACTATGGTAAAACTAATGCGCTAAATAAGATTCGCTAGTCGAGCCCTCTTAAAAAGGAGATGCACTATTGCTGCATAGAAATCATTAAAGTATATATGGGTGCTTAGGCAGCATTTCAACATCTTTACAAGTATGTGTGAGGCGCATTTTTTACATGTGCTATGTACATTACTTATGCTATGTGCTCTCCGAATTTGCGCTAATCGCGGCACAAAATGTTCATTTGTTAAGAGTTTGTAACTGCCCTATCGAGGCACAATCCGCGCACGGAGGACTATTGCTTATCATTACAAGTTTATGATTGCGCTAATCACATAACTTGTAAAAATCGTGAAATTCGTCCTAAAAAATATAATTGTAGATGATGTGACTCATGCGCTCAATTGGCGCTATTTCGGTTATATGGAGGCTCACAGTGCCATCAGTTAGGCTTCATTACCATTGTGCTCGGTCGGCTTTATATGCGCTATGTTTTGATTTGTAGGACATTTCATTTACATCCAAAAGTATGGCATCAAATCGGTTTTGGGCATTGTAGACCAATAAACTGTCGTTGGGTGTTGAGGAAATGACGCTCCTTCGTGCTGTTCTAGCTTACAAAGCGACATTCTGGTCCTAGGTAAACCACTTTTGGTAGTGTCCTGATTCGGCTTTTGCATGTCTTAAACGCTATAAATGTGTAACTTCTATACATTGGTAGGCGACTCCCTCACTGCACACCCCCGATCTCAGGCACTTTACTAAAGTGTCGCGGGCGCTCTGATAATGGTCTACCTGAAATTGGACGTGAGCTCATGGTTAAAATAGTTGGAAACGGTATACATGTGACTTATTTTTTCATTTGTGTAAAAGATCCATTATTTTTTGGCATGTCTACATCTGCTTGCATTCTTCGATATCTCACGACAATCTTAGACGGAAAAATCAAGAAATGTTTTTACATCCAAATTGCACCAAATCATGATACAATGTGGGTTTGAATATACAATTTGGAACCAAACAGGCACTTTCTGATTGAATATAGTTAGTGTAATATAATATAATTTACATTGCATGTAAAAGAGGGAGCATTTTAAAATGCAAGACAGTAGGGACTGTCATCCAAAAGCACGGGCCATTTGTAAGCTTGACTGTATTACCTAATAGAGAGTGTACAACAGTGATTATGTTAGTTTTCTGATTTATACTGTTATGTCCTTGACTTTTGTTGTGGGCTAAGGAAGATTTTTATATATTTTTTTCTTTTTAATAATGCAAGATCAATTATTCTCAATCCTTTCAGTTTTTGCTTTCTTTGGGTTTCCCTCCTACCAAACCGGATCATCAGGCCTTTGGGCTCCAAGTTAGTACTTGGCACAAATCCTTAAAATTCTTGAATGATATGGTTTTATCGTTCTACATTATTCCTTTTTATCTACAGAGAAAATGGAGCAAGGCAGGAAGAAGACGAGGAGGGTCAGGTATTAGTACGGAAGTTGGTTTTAATCAAGTTCTGTAATTTATCTTTTTTGGGTCATATTCTATATACACTGTGTACCAGAATTCAAGAAAGTGGGGCCACCCTCACCTGATGCCCAAAGGAGACGCTTACTAGTGCACGTTGTAAGAGCCGTACAAGACAGGGAGCACGCATGTATGTTAGGGTGACAATAATAGATGCAATCACTGCATGCACCGCACTAATACAGATGACTACAAGTAAAATGTTCATGATAATTGGTTGGATCTACCATTCAGTGACATGTGCCGCAGAACGCAGTGTCTCTTGCATTGTATGTTGGGTGTGGTTTTAAGTTTACAATAGTCATTTGCGGATATTGTGTATGTTGAAAATATTGTATCCTGGGGTCATTGTAACTCGTGGGACCACTGTACTTTTTTCCTTTTTAAAAATGAAGACTGTAAATTCAGTTTTTTTCTTTTTTAATTGTATGCGTTGGTATTCTGTTTTTTTATTATTTTTGCATCATTATTATAGCATGCAGAAGAAGTCTTAACAATTTTCTGCAGAGCCAATGTGGGGTTTGCTTTAACAGTAAAGAGGAAGTGCAGCAGTCACCATAAGCTGTCTTCATCACAGACTGTCCGTGGTGGATCCTGTGTTGCCTGATTTCTGTGTTATCCTTCATTATAATTCTTCTCTTTGGTGATGATTGCTGATACTGTCCCAATGTACGCAGCACAAGCGGAAAAGTGATATGTACAACACAGAAAAAAGGATTCAATGGTGATAGCTTAGTGAACGGCAAAACATATTTTTATAAACGGTGTCTGTGAAGGAAAAAAACACCAAGTTTTTTTGTGAAAAGTAGGTTTTAGTCCTCCCCAAAACCTTGATTTAAACATTACGCCATTTTCTGATCATGCAATGTGTCGTAATACACATCACTTTGTATTCTCTTTAAACCAGTTTCTCCTTTTTAGCCGCATGCAATACAGTTTGCCAAGCGATTTTCCACTAACAAAATAAAAATCTAGCACTTTAAGATAACAGGACCTCAAAAACTTATGTTCTGCATCAAGCCACTTTTCCAGCACAGTAATTAAAAATTGCTGTGGGCATCTGTGCTCCCTATGAGATTCACTCACTAGTATAGCTATAGGCATTTAGACAGTGATTTCTGTACCTGCTTTTAAAGGGAATTACCAAACAGCTGAGCAGCTTTGAGTATTAAAAATTATGATTCCCTTTAGGCTATGGGTTAACACTTTTAGATAGGTTGCATTGCCTGGCTACAGTTACTGTAATAAATCCAAAGAACAAAAGTGATTTATAAATTCTTACTTGTGAAGAATATAAAAATGGCATATTTGTATGCCATCAAAAAAGGTCTAGGAAATTAGCCTAATTTATTATTTAAAACACAAGTGAGATTCCTAATTGCATTCATCATTAGATATGACATGTTGAAAACCCCGAGCATCATTATCCAGTTGTGAATTTGCATTTGATTTTGAATATAAATATTTTTTCATAGATGACTTGCCTATTGCTGTTACAAAGGGCAACAGTCCTATTTGTCTGAGAGCTTCGTCCGCTGCCAATGAGAGAGACAGCAACGTCGACTAAACAACGCGATAATAAAAAAGGCGAATTCATATGTACAAACTGATCAGTCAATACAGGAATAAACGCGAAGCTGAAGGGCGGTTTAAAGGAGGGCACCCATTCAGGAAAGATGAAGCCCCTTTTAGCAGAATATCTATGCCGGCCTTTTGGGGGAGGATTTTAGCACACTGTCAAAAACATTATCAGAAAAGAAAGATAGCTCTACACCTAAAAGATATGAATGCTGTACGCCAAAGAATAGCAATATCATTAACATGAAAAATTTTCTCCACTTTACAGGAAACGGGACACAAAAAAGCAGCGGAGCAGCTGTGAGAAAGGACATTTTTTTTTTCATAAGTGTTGAAGCTGCTAAGCAATTATGGTGATAACGGAGGAATACTAAAAGCCAAGTCAACCTCTTTTTTTTTATTGTTACCTAAATTTTTTTTTTTTAGGAAAACTGCATTTGTTCACGTTTGTTTTTAGAAAAACTCCAATGCACGCTGATGTTTCTCTTTTTTCAAGTTTGCAATAATAGTCTACGAAACAAGTAATCGATAGTGAACGGAGACATTCAAATTTTTTCGCAGTTTTGAAAAACACGCTGTAGTTTGGTAAAAGGCACCTGGTGAAATTGATAGATGTCTTATTGGAATAACCAGTTTGATAATAGGATATGGGCAACGGTGGCAAATATTTTCTATCATGAATTTGATAAACCATCTGGCAAAATTTCTAAGGGTTACAGTTTTTAGCCGCTTGTTTTCATCTTATGTGCCAAGGAGGTTGTATGTTCTCTCCTGTATTGGTGAGGGTTTTCTCTGGGTACCCAGTTTCCACACACTCCAAATTCATAAGATAGGCTTAATCTGGAATTTTAGAATGTGAAGCCTCAATGGGGAAGGGGACCCAATGTGAATACGGCAAATTGTACAGACGCGATGGCTAGTTATAATGGCGCTTATATAAATGATGAGAATAAATAACAACGTGAAATCACATTAAATGGGGTTTTTTACCATAGTATAAATGGAGTTCTCTATATAAACACGTCATATATGCAAGAGAATTTTATGGTGTGTGTCAAGGACAATATGTTTGCATCTCGGGAAATTAAGTGTGTATTATCACGATAAATAACAATTTATAAAAGTGCCAGGTGTATTCACATGAAGTGAAATGTTATTTAGTACAGGTACGATATAGAGCAGGTGTTGTTGTAGATGCCTTTGAGTGAGGGCTTTATGTGGACTTTGGGACCATTCAGTTCTTTCATTAAGGATCCTGTTGAGCTGGGTAGCTCTCGTTTTTGTGATGGCACATGGTTTGAATTACGAAAGGATTAATGCATTCACAGTGCAGTTGACATGCTGTAATTTCTGCCTCGCCGTGGTACACATTAACTCTTTGTACTCATTGCCCGGCTATGGTTGGAGGAAATTGCAAGTCATCTTTAGTATATTTTATGTCACAAAAGGCACAGACGGAGAGAGTGCGGATTCCCAGCGGGCTCGTACTGCCTGTTAAGAGTACTGGGTTATAATAGACCTATGATGATCTGATTTAGGATCCATTATCAATAGCCTGTTACTTATATCTGCATGGTCGCCGGCTGATTGATAGTGGACTTTGTGATAGGTGTGCCTCCTAACTGCCCGCTGTCTAAGGAGAAAATGATGAAGATGCCAATGGAGCTGCAAAGAATGTCGGGCCAGCAAGTATAGAAAAGCGACCAGTTGGTGTTATGAAATGATAGTGGGATTTTTGATTCCCCTGTATTATATTCAGTGAAATTATTTTAGTGAGTGAATTAAAATGGTCTCCTGGTAGCAGATGAAGGGGTGGGAGTGAGTAGGGGCAGACCTTTATTTAAATACAAATTTGCGTGAGGTTTGTAAAGTGTGCTCTACAAGCACTATGCATGAGTTGCCAGTTGACGAGAAGACGCTTACAAGCGGGGAGCTCAGTTAAATTAAATGGAGCAGCTTGGAGATGTGTACATTTACCCTGATTGCAAGCTATATCTATGATGCTCTCCGTATTCGTGTAATCAGGAGCCTTATCCTGTGATTTGTAGTTATTGGACTGTTCTTTGTAAAGAAGTATCTCACATCATTTTATATATGTTGGTGGCATTATACTACCTTTTTACCATTATTTTTTAAATAAAATTCACTAATTCTTTATATGCATTGGTTATGGGGTGGCTAGTATACTCATAGTCTAGGTCTGTAGCTGTGAGATTGTTGTGCATGTGTATACTTGTATGTTTGTCATTTGTGCACGATGGTCTCGTGTACTGTATATAGAGTCAGCTTGGGGTCCATATGGTACTGTGTACATGTATATATTAGAGGTCCCTCATGTGCATAGGTGTATGTGTTACCTGCTTTATCATAGTGTCCTCATGTGCATATGGGTATGCTGTACGGTATATATCGTGTTCTCATGTGCATTCTGGTAGGTTTACCTGTGTTTATGTAGTGTTCATGTGATATCGGTATGTGTACCTGCATTATATATAGTGTCCTCCTTGTGCACTTATGGTACGGTGTATCTTGTATATATAGTGTCTCATGTGATCTACTGTATGTGTACCTGTATTCAATAAGTGTCCTAAGGTGAATATGTATGTTGTACCTGTATAATGTGACTCATTAGTGTCAAATGGTAAGGTGTTACTTGTATATATGTGCCTCATGTGCATATTGGTATGGGTATCCTTGTAATCTGTTTCCTATGTGCTATGGTATGTGTACCTGTATATAGTGTCATCATGTGCAATGGTTTGTGTAACATGATATTTTTAGTGTGTCCGCGTGCATATGGTTGTGTACTGTTAACTATAGTGCCCATGCTGTGCATTGGTTGTGTAACTGTATATCTAGTGTCTCAATTTGCCATATAGGTATGTTGCACCGTAGTATCTAGTGTTATGTTGCATATGGTATGTGTACTGTTATAGTGTCCTCAGTGCACAAATGGTATGTGTACTCTGTATTTTTAGTGTCCTCTTGTGCATGATGGTATGTGTTCTGTATATATAGTTGACTCATGGGCAGTGTGGTATGGTGTACTGACTTATTCTAAGTTCGTCCTCGTGCATTATGGTTATGTTGTATCCTAGTATATAGATGCCCTCTGTGTGCATATGGCTATGTGTTCTGTATGATATTAGTGCCTTCATGTGATTGGTATGTGTACCTGTATATATAGTGCCCTCATGTGCATATGGTATGTGTACCTGTATATATAGTGTCCTCATGTGCATATGGTATGTGTACCTGTATATATAGTGTCCTCATGTGCATATGGTATGTGTACCTGTATATATAGTGTCCTCATGTGCATATGGTATGTGTACCTGTATATATAGTGTCCTCATGTGCATATGGTATGTGTGCCTGTTTATATAGTGTCCTCATGTGCGTATGGTATGTAGGCCTTTTTAAATAGTTTGATGGTATGGTAAGTCTGCCAGTATATATAGTATGGGCGTTTGGTATGTATACATATATAGTATGTCCATATGTGCATATGGTATCTGTGCATGTGTATGGTATGTGTACCTGTATACTTAGTATTTTTATATGTATGTATGGTATTTTTGTTTGTATATAAATACATATATACATATGTGTGTGGTATGTGTGCCTGTATATATAATATGTGCATATGGTATATGTTTCTGCATAGTATGTGTGGATCGTATGTGTGCCTGTGTATATAATATATGTGTATAGTATGTGTACCTGTGTGTATACTATGTATATATGTGTGTATGGTAAGTTATATGTGCCTTTATATAATATATGTGTATGGTATGTGTGCCTGTGTATAAAGTTTATGTATGGTATGTGTGCCTGTGTATATAGTATTTGCATATGTATGTTTGGTATGTGTGCCTGTATATATAATATGTGCATATGGTATGTGTGCTTGCGTATGTAGTATGTGTATGGTATGTGTGTTTGTATATACAGTATGTATAGTTAGGTCCATATATATTTGGACACTGACACATTTTTTTTTCTTGTTTACTGAAACATTCAAGTTCTCTTTATATAATAGACACTGACATAAAGTCCAGACTCTCAGCTTTCATTTGAGGGTATCCACATTAAAACTGGATGAAGGGTTTAGGAGTTTCGGTTCCTTAACATGTACCACCCTGTTTTTAAAGGAACCATAAGTAATTGGACAATTGACTCAAAGGCTGTTTCATGAGCAGGTATGGGCAATTCCTTTGTTATGTCATTCTCAATTAAGCAGATAAAAGGCATGGAGCTGATCTGAGGTGTGGTGCTTGCATTTGAAAGATTTTGCTGGAAAAAACACATGCAGTCAAAAGAACTCTGCATGCAGGTGAAACAAGTGATCCGTAAACTGTGAAAACAGAAAGAACCCATCCAAGAAATTGCTACTATATTAGGAGTGGCAAAATCTACAGATTGGTACATCCTGAAAAAGAAAGAAAGCACTGGTGAACTCGTCAATGCAAAAAGACCTGGACGCCCATGGAAGATAAGAGTGGTGGATGATCACATAATAATTTCTATGGTTAAGCAAAACCCCTTCTCCACAGCCAACCATGTGAACAACACTCTCCAGGATGTAGGCATATCAGTATCCAAATCTACCATAAAGAGGAGACTGCATGAAAGTAAATACAGAGGGTTCACTGCAGGGTGCAAGTCACTCATAAGCCTCAAAAACAAAAAGACTAGATTGGACTTTGCTAAAAAAAAAAAATCTAAAAAGCCAGCACAGTTGTGGAAGAACATTCTTTGGAAACCAAGATCATCCTCTACCAGAATGATGGAAGTATGGCGAAGGTGTGGTACAGCTCATGATCCAAAGCATACCACATCATCTGTAAAACATGGCGGAGGCAGTGTGATGGCTTGGGCATGCATGGCTGCCAGTGGCACTGGGTCATTAGTATTTATTGATGATGTGACACAGGACAGAAGCAGCCGGATAAATTCTGAGGTATTCAGAGACATATTGTGTGCTCAATTCCAGCCAAATGCAGCCAAACTAATTGGTCGGTGTTTCATACTACAAATGGACAATGACCCAAAACATAAAGTCAAAGCAACCCAGGAGTTTATTAGCGCAAATAGGTGGAATATTCATGAATGGCCAAGTTAATCACCTGATCTCAACCCAATTGAGCAGCTTTTCACTTGTTAAAGACTAAACTTCAGATAGAAAGGCCACAAACAAACAGCAACTGAAAACCACTGCAGTAAAGCAGAGCATTAAAAAGGAGGAAACATATCGTCTGGTGATGTCCATGAGTTCAAGACTTCAGACAGTCATTGCCAACAAAGGGTTTTCAACCCAGTATTAGGAATTAAAAGTTTTATTTAAAATTATTTAATTTGTCTGATTACTTTTGAGCCCCGGAAATGAAGGGATTGTGTTTAAAAAATAATTTAGTTCCTCACATTTTTATGCAATCATTTTGTGCAACCCACTGAATTAACCCCTTAACGACCTAAGATGTATGCATACGTCCAGGTCGTTTGAGGGTTCATACCCCAGGCACTATGCATACCTCCGGAGGATCGCGCGAACTGGAGGATCCTGCTGCTTTGGACCCGACCCGCGATCGATCCGGGGGGGGGTTAACCCCTTAATTATCGCGGACCATCGGTCCAATAACTAAGAGAGACGCAGGGGGAGATGCTTTCCCCTGCGTCTCTGTCGGCGAACACCAGCGCACGATCGTGCGGCTGCTGTGTGCTGACAGACAGCATGGAAGGCATAGAATGCCTTCCGGGTTGTCTGTGACGTCACGAGGCCCGGTCCGGCATCGTGACTGACAGTTACCATAGGAACCAATGCACAGCAAAAAGCTGTGCATTGGACTCCTATTGAATGAGAGATCTAAAGATCTCTCATTCAAATCCATGGGGAAAAGTAAAAAAAAATGTGGGAAAAAATAAAAAAAATGAAAACAAGTAAAACAAAACAATAAAATAAAAAACACGTACACCCCCCTTTTCCCCCTTTTCAAACGCCAATCCCCCCAAAAAAGATCAAAAATAAATAAAGTCCCCATTTTTTGGTTCGTGCGTGCGTAACGACGCCTATAATTGTCATTTTTAATTTACCCGTCGGAAAAAAAAGAATAAAAAAATCCCCCAGAAATTTAAGTTTTTTTATCTCCCGCAGCACTTTAAAAGGGAATAAAAGTGATCAAAAACCCCTTAAACCCAATTTTCCAATTAAAACGTCAGTTCATCCCGCCAAAAAAAAGTCCTTACATACCTGTATCCGGAAAAATAAAAAAGTTAGGGCTCTCAAAAGATAGCGATGCATAAATATTCTTTTACACCTAAAAAAACTTTTTTTTTTTTAAAGTGCTTCAACATAAAAAAAAATATATAAATTGGGTATCGCCGTAATCGATGGGAAAACCCCACAATAAAGCTAACTTATTAGGATACTCCACAGTGAGCGCTGTGCTAAATAAAAATAAAAAACCTACTAGGATTGCAGTTTTTTCTTCACTTGCTTCCAAAAACGGTTTTAAAATGATAAAAAAGTCTTGTCCCCCCAAAATGATACCAATAAAAAGTAACTCATCCCGCAAAAAAAAACCTGTACAAGCTCCATACACAGAAAAAAAAAAATTTTGGGGCTCTCAAATGGCGATGAAAAAAATGTGTTTCTTTTGAAAAAAATGTTTTTTTGTAAAAAACATAAAAAAAAAAAAAAAAAAAAAAAAATCAATTGGGTATGCTGTAATGTACGACCTGTGAGTAAAGTTTAGATGTCATATCTAAACAGAGTGCCCGCAAAAAAAATAAAAAAAAAAAAACACTACAAGGATTGCTGATTTTTTTTTCAAAACCTTCAAAAAAACCTTAAAAAAAATGAGAAAAGTGTTGTATGCACCCCATAATGGTACCATAAAAGCATCAATTCACCCACAAAAAAAAAATACCCTACACAGTCATGCTATTTTTCACAAGCAAAATAAAAAAAATTATGACTGTCGAAAGGACAACATAAAAATGCAAATTTTTTTGACCCATTTCTATTGTGTAAAAATAATAAAACAAAAAAAAAAAAAATTTTAAAATTTTTACCCTTGAATTGTAACGACCCCCATATAATTATCACATCATTTATACTGCCGGCGAACGCTGTTAAAAATTAAGCCCCAAAAAAAATGGGGAACTCGTTCCCCCCCCCCCCCCCATTTTCATGGCCCCAAAGCTAAAAAAAAAAATGGAACACATTTGCCCAAAATGCCCAAAGCCCCCTATATGAGATCCAGAGGGGTGTTTTAATCTAAATTGGGGCGACTTTTGGAAGTTTCACCTGTTCTGGGTTTTTTTTGGCTTTGAAATGCGACATGGCCCCCCCAAAATTGCGTTCCAAAAGCCAATAGCGTTTCCCTCCCTTGACCCCGCCATGCCCCAAACAGCAGTTTACACCCAATGTAAGGTATTTCCGAAATTGGGGAAATCGTTTAAAAAAAATTTTTGGGGGTTTTTTTTTCAGGATTTCCCGGTAATGTAAAAAATTTTAAACTAAAATTGCAGATTATTGGAAGAACATTTTTTTTATTTTTCACGCCAATGCAAAAAAAAAAATTTTTTAATCACCTGGGGGTTGATATACTCATACCACCTGTTTAAAAAACCTTAAAGGGGTGTAGTTTCCAATATGGGGGCTTTTTAGGGGTATTTATTAAGTTTTTTAGCACCCTTGGGCCCCCTCAAACCTGAAATGGTCCTAAAAAAAAATTGCTTGAAAATGAGACCCCCGATCCATAGGTGTCCTCCTATTCTTGGGGGTTATGGTTAGCCAAATAAAGCTAAAAGGGGAAAAATTTGGGGTATCTCTAAAAACAGCAACCTGGAGGAAATGAAATTTTTATTGCTTTACCTGTCACATTTACCGTTTTTTTGGGATAATGGATAAATATTGAAAATCTCAAAAAAGTGACATTTGAAATTTCACCCCCACTTTGCTTTAATTTTTTGTGAATACCTAAAGGGTTAACCCCAAAAAATTTCCAAACAATGTTGTAAATACTTTAAGGGGTCAGTTTCTTGAAGGCAACTTTATGGGGGTATCTAACATACAGGCCCCAAAACCAGTCAGAAAGGAATGGGCCCTAAAAAAATGTATATTGCAAATTTTTGTAAAATTTTTAGAAATTACTACTACATTTCTAAGCCCTCTAATGTTATAAAAAAAAGGACATTTAAAAAATGATGCCAACCTATAGTGGACATATGGTAGATGCTACGCAGAAATTTTGGAACTTTCAAAATCACAGATTTTTCAAAATGTTCATGAAATTTTGATATTTTTCACAAATAAACAAGGATTGTATGGATAACATTTTCTTACTAACTTAAAGCACAATGTGTCATGAGAAAACAAACTCTGAATCACATGGATAGGTAAAAGTGTCAAAAAGTTATTCCCACATAAAGTGACACATGTCAGATTTCAAAAATAGGGCTGTGTCAGGAAGGTCAAAACAGGCTGGGTCCTTAAGGGGTTAAAGATGAAAGTTTTAACTTCAACTGCATTGGAACGGTTTTGTTCAAAATTCAGTGTGGTAATGTACAGAACCAAAATTAGAAAAATGTGGTCTTTATCCAAATATTTATGGACCTTACTGTACATGTGTGTATGGTATGTGTACTTGTGTATGTAGTATGTGTATAAGTGTGTATGGTATGTCTACTTGTGTATGTACTATGTATATATGTGTGTATGGTATGTCTACTTGTGTATGTAGTATGTGTATATGTGTATGGAATGTGTACCTGTGTATATATAGTTTGTATGTATGGTATGTGTTCCTGCATATATAGGATGTGTATGCCATGAGTACCTGTGTATACAGCATATGTATATGTTTGTATTTTATTTGTTCCTGCATATATACTATGTGTATATGGCATGTGTACCTGTATATAATATGTGTATATAGGTGTATGGCATGTGTGTCTGTATATAGGTGTATGGCATGTGTGCCTGTATATATAGTATATGTGTGTATTTTATTTGTTCCTGCATACATACTATGTGTATATGGTATGTGTACCTGTATATAATATGTGTATATAGGTGTATGGCATGTGTGCCGGTATATATAGTATGTGTATATGTGTGTATTATTAATGTGCCTATTACATTTAAATTATGTTCCTTAACATTTAGCCATATTGTGTGAGTCATATAGGTGAGTCTGCATTTATATTATGTATATTTGTGAGTATGATGTGTACATACTGAATGTAAATTATGGTGTTGAACAATGAACCACATTGTGACATTTTATAAAACTTTAGTTCTGAACGTGAATGTATATGTACATTCTTCAATTCTTAATTCTACATTACTATATGAGCAGCTTCTCCCCTCACCTTCTGTCTCGTTCCCCCTCCCTTATACATAGTAGCCCTGGTGGGCAGCGCTCTTTGTCCCTCAATATCAGTCTACCTCTCATTCAGTTCATGTTTAATGTACTTGCTTTTTATCATATTTTAGGTATTTAAGCCTCTTTTTAATTTCCCAGCACTCTGGAATCAATGGCGTGTGTGATATACGTAGTATGTACAATTATGGTCATATCTGGGTGTGTAGTAGTGCAGATTTGACAGATTTAATAAAGCTATGTTTGGAGTGACCTTATTTACCCATTAAAGGTCCAGCTCAGCTTCATGTCTGTGTAGCAGAGCTGAATTTCTTCTTGAATGAGTGACGAGTGTACCAACCTCAGGTTCTGCTATGCACAAAGCACACACCTTATTTACATGCACACACATATACTTTGCATCTTATATTTTTGTACATGAATAGTCTGAATTTTTGGAACTAAGAAGTAACTGAGCACACTCTTTTGTCTTCCTGGCGGCAGCGTTACATTCTCATTCAATAAATAGCCCTTATTTTGCATAGCAATAGTTCCATTTATTAATATAGCACTTTGTCTACACATTTGCGTCTACAATTGTCTGCTTACAATTAGCAGCCATTCTGTTGTTTGGCAAGTCAAAGACAACTGACTTAATATGCTGGAATGTTAACCTGTGAATCTGAGGAGAAGTCTGTTCCTCACACAAGCATGTACAATAACTTAATTCTTATTCTTCTAAATTTTGCTCAAGTACTGGCTTTTCTCAAAAACAAAAGTTTCTTTTATTTTCTTTAATCTGCCAGTCTGGAAAAAAAATCAATCTTTGAAAGGCTCTTGATGAATAATTGTTGGCTGCCAAGACAATATCTGAGTAATTGTCTTTTTTTTTTTTATGTACGAACCGTGACGCCATTTATAACTAATTGGTAGTTTTCTGTCAGGTGCAAAGAACAGGGTAACAAATGAACTTCCCAGTGTCAAAATAAAGTGCACTAGTTTCCTTCACAAGGACATGAACTATCTTATCTCAATAGAAAGCTTTAAGCACATAGAATGTGGCACAGGGAATTTTTTGTGATCTCTCCTTCATCCTTTTCCATAAAATATTCTGCACACTGAAGGTCAGCCTAGAGACTTAAATTGGGCAAAGTCTTAAACAGGAGTGTAACCACTATAATTACTATATGACACTCTAAGAACAGCTTTTAAAATAAACTAAAGGTAGAGAACCTACCGTGAACTCTGCCCTGGGCGGTAATTTGGAACCCTTCATGTAATATATAAGAGATCCGTAATCTACCCCGGCTCTTAAGGCAGGCAGCTAGGCGACGGCACTGAGACTCCTTGTCAACAAATACAAGAGTGCAGAGTCTTCAAGTCCTGTCCTACATGGCTGTGTTCCTTTGAAGGGTGCACGGCTTCTAAGCAATGTATTCTACTGCATGTGCTTTGACATATTGTTGTCAAAGTCCGTGCTGGTGACTGTTGAATGCTGTTCAGATATAGTAGCTCTGTTGTACCCCTTCTGCAGTTTCCACTTTGATTTCAGCTGCTTCTTATTGAAGTTTTTCTAAGACTTAAAGAATGTGGTACACCATGTATGATTTATGAGGACTTCTTACATGTGCTGAAGTGCCTGTAGAGCTTACGCCCAATTCATAAAAAAAAACAGCTAGGATCGGCAACCAACCACGTAACAAGTTGTTGCTCGGAGATAGAAAAAAATAGCTTTGCAAGTGAAAAGAACTGAAGCCCAAAGGAATGCATGACTTGTACGTACACATAGTGCCCTGCGCAGAAATCTTTGTAGAGGGGCGCGCTTTGTGTGAAAACACCTTTAAAGCTCTATTATTTGATTTGCTAGCATGAAATACAGTATATATTTAATTGTGTGATCTCCAAGGCACACAGTTGCTTACACATTACATGCTTTCATGTTTGCTGACCTTATCATGATAATTCCATGTGTGGGCAGCACTGCTGAAGGGTGAATAGGACATATGCCTTTTTTATAGTCCACCAGGAGGCCGCACTGGCTAAATATCAGAGAACTGTGAAGAATAATACCCACTATCTTTTTGAGGTCCTTTTAATGATTCATTGGTCAATACCTATACATTAAGTGTCATAGGAAAGCCAGAATCATATACGCTTTTCTGTTCTTTGCAATTACTTACCGTGTTTTTCGGACTATAAGATGCACCGGACTATAAGATGCACCTAAGTTTTAGAGGGGGGGAAAATAGGAAAAAAAAATTTGAAGCAAAAAAGTGCGGGCTGTACTGTAGTTTTTATTGGTACCATTTTGGGGTACAGGTGACTTTTTGATCACTTTTTATTACAATCTTTTACAATTATGAAATGATCAAAAACAACACAAATTTGGCGTTTGGAATTTTTTTCTTCTATGGTGTTCATCGTACGGGATAAATGATGTTATATATGATTAGATTGGACTTTTACATATATGTGTAACTTTTTTTATTTTTTTATTTGCAAAATGGCAGAAGGGGGGTGATTTGAACTTTTAAGATTTATTTTTGTAAAACTTTTTTTTAAATTAAATTCTTCATGCCCCTTGGGTACTTGGCCAGTGGGGGGCACACTTCCTTGTCCTATATACAGCAGTACTGTTGTACTGCTGTACATAGGACTTTCATTCATTTCCTATTACACCCTGCCATGGTGTTAAGCGCAGGGATGGAGCTGGCTCCATCCCTGCGTAGTAGCTGCTGTACCGTTTGCGGCCGCCAGCTGTACTGGACGCGACCGCACTGAACTGCCGCGCTGAGTGATCTCAGGATTGCAGGAGAGGAGCGATGCTGTGGGAAACCGGTGTTGGGGTTTAACCCTTTAAAACTCCGCCACCGGCTTTCCGCAGCATCACTCCTCTCCTTCCGCCCTGAGATCGCTCAGTGCGGCTGCGTCCAGTACATCCGGTGGCCGCACTCAGTATGTTCGGACCATAAGGCACCCCTGTTTTCCCCACAAATTTGGGGGGAAAAAAGTGTATCTTATAGTTCGAAAAATACGGTATATGAATGTGATTACAATGTATATGCATAATTTACTATTCTCTGTGTTAATAATGAATTTATAAGGCAGTAACACACTGGTAGAGTATTAGGCTAGGTCTACATGACATTGGACAAAAAATTCACTGAATACCAAATCCTAAAACCGTTCATAAAACGGTGCATGTCAAAAACCGCTCAAAAACCATCCGTTTTTTGGCACTTTTATGCAGGTTTTTTTTTTTTGCAGAAGTGCACAGCATTATAACTGCTGTTGATTTCTGCACAAAATGTGCAAAAAACGTCTGGTGGTTTACTTCAATAGTAAATTTTCTGCCCTGCTCTGTAGTTTTTTGCAATATGTTTCAAAAAACGACCTGGAGCAGAAATGAGCAGGCTTGGTGGTTGTGAGTTATGAATGAAGGGACTTTTTCGAAATTAAGACTTTTTCTAAATACATTGGTCAATAGATTTTACTTTAGTCATGAGATAAGAGACATTTTATGTGCTCTTGAGTGCACACAGGTTTCTATGGTAACCTGCATACCAGAACATAACTCTGTTATCTGATTAACTGAGAGAGCAGAGAGCATGGACACCAGATAAAACTTATTTATCTCTAACAAGATTAGCTTTTTTGACAGGTAAAACCATAAGTCCTCATAATTGCTTCCGGACTGCCCACAGCTGCATGTGTACAATTACCTGAATTTGGTCCCTTGACCGCCAGGTCATCTACATGTTTTTTGTCTATTTTTTTCTTATAGGGACACAACTTGTTAAAAAGAACACACAATATACAGTAAATTAACTCAAAATAACTTCAACTTAGCACACATATGGCAGACTCCTTTACATAAAATAATGTGGTACCACTTGTTTCATCACAAGTGTCACAAATGTATTTATAGGGAGCATTGCCTTGAGCCATATTAGGCCTTATGCAGCTTTTTGTATGCATTCATAATAGTACTCTAAGGGTATGTTCACACGGCTTATTTTGGGGCGCATTTCACGATGTATTTCGCGGCGTACTGCGCTCTAATACGAGCGAAATGCGCCCCAATCATTATGGTAATCCATAGTTCTCATAGAGAACTATGCATTACGCCTCCTCTCCCCACTCATACAATACGATCGTATTGTACGCGCAGGGAGTAATGACAGTCTATGGGGCCGGCAGGCTGACGGCCTCCCCCGCGCCGCGGGAGTACGCAGCGATCAGCGCGACTCCCCGAACACCCGGGGTAATTGCGGGGCGCACTGTACGCCCCACAATTAAGCTGTGTGAACATACCCTAATAGAGGTGTATGGAACCTTAGAATGGCTGTTATTTAGAAAAATAGGGATTGTTTTTAGTTCTAATCTTTACAAGTTGGAGAGAAAAATCATGACCTGCAGCATTCAATTATATGTACAGTTTGTATGGTATTTACCTCCATTAAAAGAATAGTTCCATACATAGGTCACCTGACAGAACTTCAAAATTACAGAAAATAATAATTTTTCTGCCTTTGATAACACGTCAGCGAATAATGAAAACATTCAGGTTACAAACCATGTAACAGATACTATTCCTGATTTTGAAGAGTTGCGAAATATAGCAACATTACTTTCATTACAATGTGAAAGCTATACCAACTCTCATAGGTAGAAGAACCTTTCTAGGTCAGTAATGCAGGATTTTATCCAATTCAGTTGAGACCTGTTACTTTGGACCTTTTCCAAGAGCACATTGAGGAAGACCTTGTGGAATTACACACAAGGGTGACAACAATAGAAATAAAAAATAGGATGGACAACCTCCAGGAGAAGGAGAGAAGAGCTCTTAGAGCGTTGCGTGATAAGAAAGACTTGATCATACTTAATGCGGACAAGGGAGGAGCAATTGTAATCTTAGATGCAGATTTAAACAGAAGAAAGAATCTCTCTCTTTTGAATCTGGGGGACACATATGAAAAAACTTAAGCGTGAACCTACAAATGAACATAGAGTGCTCTTGGAGCAACTATTGAGCAATGGAGTCAGCTTGAGTGTGATTTCTAACACCTTAGTTGACAAAGAAGCAGGACCCAATAGTACCTATAGACCATGCCCTTCCAAAAATACACAAAGGAGGTTTTCCTCTAGAGTTTAGGCCCATAGTTCCGGGGATTGGTTCCCTGAACGTACAGTTGGGGAGATGGATAGACATACAGTTGCAGCCACTAGTCGGAGAACTCCCAGGTTATCTTAAAGACACCAAACCTCTTATTAGGGTTATTGAACAAACACAGTGGACAGCATGGTTGTCTTGTGATGTAATTGGGTTTTAGCCCAGAACTCCACATTGCCAGGCCCTCTCAGCATTTAGGGCCACATGTATGAAAACTGTCTAGATCTAAAATTCACTTTGTTGCCCATGGCAACCATTCAGAGCGCCCGTCTCATTTTTCCAGAGCACTATATGAAATGAAAGGGGCCACTCTGTTTGTTATGGGCAGCAAAGTGAATTTTAGATCTAGACAGTTTTCATACTTGTGGCCCTTAGTTCTTATCTACATAGATTCAGTAAATATTCTGTGGAAAAGCATATTTTTATAATGGAGGCGACTGAGTATTTGTTAATTCACAATTTCTTTATGTTCGATGAACAGTTTTCCTTCAGAAGCAGGGCGGTTTGATGGGGGCATGTTTCTCTCCTTCCCTGGTGATTCCTGTTCAGTGAATAGGGAATCAGTTGACTTCCTGGATGTCACTTTGACGGGTATGGAAGATGGAGAAATTTAAGTAGTTCCCTGTAGGAAGGCGACATCCTGGAAATCAATGTTACCCACAACATGTCATTCACAATTTTCCATCAAGAGAATGAACATGTATTAAGCACAGTTGTACAGATGAAGACAAATACAAAATATTTGAAAAGTCCACCTGTGATCGATTATAGGCTCACAAATATGATAACAAAATGTTACAAGATGCTGTACAGAGAGTTACAAGTATGGACAGAAAAGAGTTTTTGGAAAATATTAAACTAAAATATCAGAGCAATAACATTACTTTCTCCATTCCTTTCAGTCCTCTATTTGGTCAAATAATCAACATTACTAAAAAAAAAAAAACATTTACCCCTTCATTTATTAGATGGGTGATATAACAAGACTGCTTCAGTCCCAGGTGAGGTCTGTCCCTTGAAAAGCCCCCCCCCCAACCCTACGTCTCTGGTGTTCCCCAGTCTTTTCATTAGTAATAACCCTTCTGGATCTCACACATGGCTAGATATAATTGGATTTAATCAATGTGGCCTCAGTGTGTGCACCGCTCGTCAGTATGCACAGAAATCGGACAAGATCATTGCATGTGGCGATGGTCAAACATGACATGAAAACGTACATCAATTGCAACTCAACATATGTAATGTCTTTTAAAAATTGTAATGCTTCTACGTTGCAATATGTTGGATGCTCTGTAGGGCCAATAAAAGTCTGTATCTGTCTGATGTTGTCAGAAAAGTGACACTTAAAATGTCAGCCGTCTTCCGATTGTGTACCTGGGAGCCTAATGGAAGTGCTTTAGGGAGGAGTATATAAACGGTTCTGGTGCACACTTGTGTCATGCTAGGAATAAGGAGGTTTTTTCCTCCGAAACGCGTCATTGTTTTTTGAAGTTTTCTTCGCAACCTTGGGATCTAGTTGTCTTGTGTGTCCGTATATATTTTAAATTTTTCAGTAATAATAAAGTGATGTATTCCTTTTCACTAAAGACTGTGGAATATTATTGCTGGTCTCCGCACGTGACCTAACAGAACATGGTACAGCCTGACTGTATAATTTTTTTTGAAAGCCATCATGAGCCAAGGATGACTTTTGAAAATTTGCTTCATAAGCTGAACAAATATCTTTTCTCAGTGGCCTAATAGGATGGAGCTAGTTTTGATCTTGGTGCTCTTCACATGGCCATATAAAATACACAGCATAGGCTAATGTTATCCATTTTGTTTGAATTTCCTATTGAAATTTACTATTCAATTATTATATTAAAATGTAATAATTTAGAGCCATTTGCATAGAAATATGCTGTTCCTGGATATGAAAGTGCCTTGAGAGAAGTTGTGATAGCCTCACTTTTATGTTCAATTCAGTGTTATGGTGTATAGGTGGCTTAAAGCTACTACTTTTATTTGTAAAATATAGTTCATTAAGGGTGCTCATTAGTTCTTTAGAAAAATCTCCTATTGGTTGTTAAACTAGTAGTTTTTTGGATTTTTTTTAATCAGAAGAAAACTAGAACCATCAAACGTTTCCACAGATTTTTATTTATACCCATAATAGATATTAAAACATTGGAGATAATGTTTCGGGACAACAAATGGAGGAAAGCTTCGCAGTCACGTCTGTTTTAGTAAACACTTATATTTCTCATTAAATATTAATTCAGGAGCATATTTTATTAAAACTCTGCAAAAAAAACTATTCCTCTGGTATTCCTCCTGGAAATTTATAAAAACATTGACAGGTGTTACTATTCTTTTAGGACTTATCATTTGATTTTCAAAAATAAAATAACAATTCTTGCAGTGTGATATCATTCAGCAGATTGTGCAAATGTCACAGTATGTCAGAAAAAATTCATAAATAGAACCCTTTAAGTCAGATTGCTCTAACCAACACTTAACGCAGCAAGAAAACCTACCTAACCCCAATGTTGCATCAAACCTAAGTCAATAAATCAAGTATGATAACAATAACTCAGAGCGAGCACAGCACGTTTCAAGGTAGTAGCGCAATCCCCTGTATTCAGGAGACAAAGTCCTCACTCATAAATTTAAAAGCAAGATATAAAACATCCAGGACATCTGCAATTCCCCAAATCATATGCAACGAAGAAAAGCAAAACGGGATTCTGGAGGTCAATTATTATGCACTTTTCAGTCTCCCTAAATTATTAGCCATATCATCTCTAAGATACCAACTCGTAAGTTTGAAAGGAGTCATGAAATCTAGGTGTTACTATTACCTTTGTCAATGAGGTTTGTCTCTGCACATTATGACAACAGGTCAATCTGTCCTTCCTGACATTTGACATACTGTACAGTCTAACACTTGCCTGAAACAGGCAGAATCAGAGAGGGACTCAGATCAGAGAGGGAACTCCAATCTCAGTGCACTTAGAAGCAATTGTTAATTTATAGAAGTTACACAAACAAAAAATGGGACATTACTTACTCAAAAATCACTGCAATTTTTTGGGCCATATTCACAGCTCAATGGCTGGACTAGACTGAACCCAGTAGTAGGCAACTCTAGCCTATATGCATGCTGGTGTGAACAGGTATTAAATTAATGTAGATCCAAAAACGGAAGTTCCAGCGGGTGATGTATTCCGCGATCTTTTATTAACTTATAACATTTTCAAGACAGTGTTAAAAAGCATCCGAACGCCGACGCGTGGCTGTGAACAAGGGTACTGAGGGTCCCGAAACGCGTCGGCGTTCGGATGCTTTTTAACAGTGTCTTGAATATGATATAAGCAAATAAAAGATCGTGGATACATCACCCACTGGAATTTCCGTTTTTGGATCTATGTTTGTTGATTGGAGCGAGGCTGGCAGCTCTCTGGGCGGATAGCATGTTCCACGAGGAAGCAGTAGCGTTGGTTTGACAGCAATGGAGAAGGTAGCCTGAACTGGGCGATCACGGAGAAGGGGTAAGCGGCAGTTGGAAAGTTTTGTTTGGATTAAATTAATATGCAGTTTTTTATCATCTAATTGTTCCCCTAGCAGTGGGGTATGTGAGCTGCTTCTCAGCAATTAGCGGCACCTGTTAATTTTTCCCAGGTAGCATATAGAATAGAGTTGTCTGCTGCTGGGTTCAGTCTAGTCCAGCCATCTAGTCCAGCCATTGAACTGTGAATATGGCCCAAAAAATTGCAGTGTTTTTAATTTATAGAAGTTTCCGAATTGGGGTTAAAGAACTTAAATTTGTTCGGTTTGGACCCGGTGTCAGCTGTGCTGGACTTTTGTCAAAAAATATTTTGATTGCGTTTTGGATTCCCTTTTGCTTCATGTAAAATAACTCTGGAAACAAGGATAGCAAAAAACTACAGTCTCACTTACTCGAAGAATATGGCAGGCAACACTATTTTAAATTCATCCTAAAGTCACCCTGTACATACAAAAAAGTCACCAAGTGCTAATATCAACATGTTACATTCAACTATGTAGGACCATCCACTCCTAACTATTCTTCCTCACCAGCACCCCTAATATTGTGATGACTGAGCATCAGTATGGGGTGTGGGGAGACACAACAAACAAACGGCAATACTAGATCTTTGATGGCAGGATAGTCAGTCATCCATGCTTTCCTCTTTCTGATGAGAATAAAGGATTTTTACTTGTGATATAGTGATATACAGCAGGACAGTTAGTAGTACTAATTGCCTTAGTCTCCTGCAGCAAGCGTGGAGGCTACCAGAGCTGTAAGGTGATAAATCTAGAGTAAGTTCCCCTTACTGTCCTCCATTGTTATTTATTCAGTGCAGGATTGGATAATACACAGACACTATCAACATTACTCACAAAAAGTTAGGGATATTTGGCTTTTGGTTGGAAGTTCAGGATGAAACTAACATTTCTAATTAACTAAATTTCTTACCTTTAGAATGCACATGTCCAACTGTTCAATGTTTCAGTACTTTTTGCACAACCTGCTGATCTCTTACAAGAAGCTTAATGGCAAAATTCACAACAGGTGTTTGATCCCTGAATTGCTCAATAAATTTAGGGGATCAATTTGAATTGGGATTTAAATGGTTCTCATCATTATGCAGTTCACATTTTGACATCATGAGGCAAGGACAACAACTACACCTACCTACACCTCGTCATTGCAAGGATTCAAGCAGAATGCTCTTAAACAGAGGTGGCCACTGAGCTTAGTGTGTCACAGAGTGCCATCAGCAGGTTGCAACAGAGATACAGAGAGACTGGAAGAGTCACAGAAAGGCAAAGAAGTGGACGTCTTTGGCTCCATCACACACTGATGACAGCTTCATTGTAAACAATGTCAAGATATTTGTTAGAGATCAGCAAGTTATGCAAAAAGTACTGAAACATTGAACAGCTGGACATGTGCATTCTAACATTTAGAGATGGTCTCATTTTGTCAAAAAAAAAAATCAAGAAATGTTATATTCATCCTGAAATTTGAACCAAAAGCCAAATATCCATAACTTTCTGGACCAGCAGCTAAGGGCCTGGGAACAAAGGAGTATTTTATTATTTACTTATATATAGTATGTGTGTGTACAGTGAAGGAAATAATTATTTGATCCCTTGCTGATTGTGTAAGTTTGCCCACTGACAAAGATCTGAACAGTCTATACTTTTAAGGGAAGGTTAATTTTAACATTGAGAGATAGAATATCCCAAAAAAATCCAGAAAATCACATTGTATAAATTACATAAATGTATTTGCATTTTGCTGAGAGAAATAAGTATTTGATCTCCTACCAACCGTTAAGAGTTCTGGCTCCTACAGACCAGTTAGATGCTCCTTATCAACTCCTTACCTGCATTAAAGACAGCTGTCTTAAATAGTCACTTTTATAAAAGACTGGTAGATCCTGTGTTACCTATACACATTTGTGTCACCTTTCAGTGTAATCCTGCCTGTACTGATAATGAGGAGGCTGCTGAAAACCTTTCTCTACAGAATAGAAAGTGTTAGACTATTAAAAGGTCTAGTGGCCAAAGTGAGAACTGCAGGATTTTAGGACTATTTGTTATCACTCAGAGAAATTTCATTTGACCGTACATTTCCCATACTGCAAAGAGAATCTGCTATCGCATAAGTGGCTGACATGGATGGATCAGGTTAGCCCTTCTCTTGCTTACAGAGGTTAGTCCCAATTGAGGAACCCTTACCTTGATGAGCCTCTTTAAGGTCATTATGTGCTTAGTCTTTTCTGCTTACCTCTTTTCAGTTCAGTTGCACTTATTATCACAAACATATCTTGATACAACTAGTAAAGAAACATAGGAAATTGATGGCAGAAAAGACCACATGGTCCATAAAGCCTGCCCTTATTTTAACTTGACATATGTTTATCCCAGGCAAATTTTCATCCATTTACTGTTCATTTTTCAACCACAGCTGCTGAGAGTTTGTTCGCAGCAGCTACTACTCTTTCAGTGAAATAATATTTTCTGACATTGCTTTCATTCTTTTACCAACCGAGTTCAGATTGTGCTTGTGTTTAATTTATTATTAGAAACACTTCCCTCAAGAACCTTATTGAAATCTTTAACCTATTTAAAAGTTTCAGTCATATTTCCCCTTTCTGTTCTTTCCTTCAGGCTACACAAATTACGTTCCTGGAAAGGTTATTATCATCACAATGATTAGCTTAAACATCTAAGCAAAGGTCATTTAAGACTTTTACCAAATACATTGCCCATTTTTCTTTATTTTAGAGTTAGAGCATTTCTTATTTCCTGCTTGTTTATACAAGCTTATTTAGGTAGTTACTGCCTCCCCCTGCTGTAGCAGCCCTGTCTGGGATGGTGACCTCACTGCCAGCAGCACAGGTGCTTGTTTATGTTACTAACTAACTTTAACCCTTTAGAGCTCTGTGGCTTTTTTCCCTGCTGTTTAGATCTCTCCATCATCAATGTCCCTCCAACAGAGTTAGCTAGGAATGGCAAACCTGAAATGTCAGTCACTGCTGTAAAACCACCCACAGCCTGACCAAGAAGTGTGGGCCTAAAGTTGAGTGTGAAGAGTGGCGTCTGTGAAACAAGAGAAAATCCCTTTAAGTATTTCCTGACAAGTTTTATGTTTGAGACCTCCCACTATTTTTATAGCCAATCTCTGGACTTGTTCTATGTTCTCTATATGTTTTTGTAGATGAAGTCTTTCATTTGAACTGAACATAGCATCCAAATGTGTCTCACTAGATCACTATACAGCTGGTTAGACCTCTGTCTATGCCATCAAGCATGCCACTTGCTTTCCTTACTGCCTGGATGCATTGTCAAGTCATTTTATAGCTGTCAGAAACCCTAAATCCTTCCCTTCTGAAGTCATGGATAATACACAACTATTGATACAATATTCAGACAGATGATTTATTTTCCATAAAGGGGTATTCTCACTATGCTCTTTCACAGAGCCACAGCCAGCTTCAGGCTCACATTTCTTTGTCAGGCTGTAGTTGGGTCTACAACAGTGATTGGCTATAAGACTGCTGCTTTAAGACTGGAAATAAGACTCAGCAGGGAGTGATGCATCATGGTCATATCGCAGCTTGGAGCAATAAGAGGGAGCCGAGAGAGGTGGTTGGTAAGCTAGAGAAATATGTGTATACTAGCAGTAGATCTTCTTTATCTACTGAACAAAACAAAATCAGATCAGCAATGTATTTGTTAATAGTCTTCATTTACCTTTCCCTACATGTTAAAAACTTAATTATTGTTGTGAGAAACCTTCTTTAAGTACATTAATTTACATTTTGAAACATTAAACTGCAGTTTCAAGTATAATTGAAGGAGAGTTATTCAAATAGTTATTAAGTGCAAAAGACCCCTGCTTGTTTGTCTATTGGGAGTTGGCTGCAAACAGTACATTTTAATTGTGTAATTAAAGCTACAAATAAATAGCTTGAGTCCAACATAATTTGCAGAGCTAGAATGCTAGACACCAGTTTCATCATTTCTTTGAAAGACCTTTTGCTTAAGTTTGATCTCTGAGTAAAGTATGTCTCAGAATTGAGTCTTCTCCTCTGAAAGATATCCCTAAGTGAGATACATAACACTGAGTAGGGAAGCAGGAATACAGCGTATTACAGACAAGCTGCACAAAATCCTTAAGAACCTAAAGTCAGAATGGCTGCCTGTAACAGCAGGGGGTGAGGAATGTGTCAGTGGTTGTCAATGATAAAACACAAAAACATATTTGTGCATGGCATAGTAGTAGCTCTTTGCTTGGCAGACTGCACTGATGTCCTTAAAGGGGTTGTCTCGCTACAATGATTGGGTTTTAATTAAAAGATCTTTAAAAAACAAGCAGCTTTGCAATATATGTTCATTACAAATGTCCTACTGATTTTGAGTTATGGTAGTAGGTGTGCATCAGCTTCTCAAATTACTATAGCAGCCGACCTGTTGATTTTTATCTCACTGGCTGTCAGTGCTGATGACTCATCACCTTCTGAATACAGGTCTGAGCACAGAGCCCCTCCCGCACAGTATGCTTCTGTAGGGAAGGGAGGGGGAGGGCTCTGGCTTCTGTGTCTGTGTGGATTAACCCTGTGTGTGCCTGCTCCCTCCTGCTCTCTACACAGATTGAGGAGAGCAGAGATGAGGCTGATCTGTGGTCAGTAGATGTGAAAGCAGTGAAGTGTGTTACTATAATCATGATGTGTCTGTGGAGCTTTGACTATACTAATAGAACAGATCAGGGGGGCATGTGAACGGTTCATATCCCTCCCTGTTCTGCTGTATTCGTGACATATCCCTCCCTGCTCTGCTATATTAGTGACACATCGTGATTACAGTAACACACTTCAAAGCTGCCCTGTGTCTGTTCTGACCGGGTTTGTTTGTTGTTGCTTGAGATGTCCGTGGAGATTTGTATGCTAAGCAGGGGGTATAGGAACCTTTACATCCCCCCCCTGCTCTGCTATTAGCATACACAGCTTCACAGACCTCTCCACACTCATAGATCAGCCCTCTCCCTGCTGTCTCCTGACTCTGTGGAGCTGACAGTGCAGCTGATCCAGCAGTGAGCAGCCGGCAGCAGACCTAGGCAGGCACACAGAGGGTTAACCCTGGCAGCAAACCCCCTCGCCATCCCCCTGCTGTATAGAAGTTACTGCAGTTGGAGGAGGAGAGCTGTCTGTGTGCTGAGGGGAGGGAGGAAGAGGGATGAGGAGAGGCAGACAAGAAGCACGCCCCTGAATTCAAAAATCCTTAGCTGCCAGACACATTGAAGTAGGCTGAAAGCCTGTAGTGAGACAACTCCTTTAAATAAACTGAAGTATATATTCAATGTATCTTCAGTATTATGAGGTAAATTGTACCTAAATATTAATTAACCGAGTGTTTGAGGAAACAGTAATTGACCATATCACTTTCCTCAGATGTGATTATTGTATGCATTACGCTGTAGTCTTGTGGTGTAAGGGTGAATATGTTTGCTCATCTTTGATCCTAGCAGCTCTTACAATTCCACAAACACAAGTTTAGGATCTGTTTAAGTTTGTTAATTACAGCGTTCATCACATTGATGTATGACACATTTTAGTTCGTTTTTTTCCCCACCAGTCTGTGAAACATGTTAATCCGTTAATCACTATATTCACAAAATCTATTTTAGCAAGACATTTCAGCACTGCTCGCAACTCAGAAAGAAGAAACCTTGCTTATACACCGAGTCTGACACCGCCTAATTAAATGTCTTCATTTCAAGCGCACATATTTGTATCCTTATGTTTTGTGTATATGATAAATATACTTAATGTGTACCACTGTCTACATGATAGCCTGCAGCTGAGAAGGTGCAGAAGGGTGAGTGCATTGCATCCAGGTTACGATCAAATAGTTTCATAAAACTGGATTATCTCAGTGAATGCAGTTTACAGAGTTTTTCAGAAGTTTTTTTTTTTGTGGGCCTGGACTTTTATAGGACTTTAGAAGTTGACTTGCCAACCCCTTAAAGGGAACTTGTCAAGTGATTTATGCTGCCCTGTCTGAGAGCAGGTTGTGTTAGAGGGAGAAAAGCTGAACTCTGTGATATATAGAGCAGGATTTCTAAATAAAATGCACAAAAAAAACTTACCAGACTCCTTAAGAAACATTGCGTGTCCTGCTTATCCCGCCCACATACAGTGATTGACAGCTTTCTCTGTGTTAGTGGGTGTACTGAGCAAACTGTTAATGTATGTGGGCGGGGTTAACAGTAGTTTCGATTTTGATTTTTTTTTTCTTTATTTTTTTGCTGAGAAATCCTGCTACAAATACTATAATCCTATGTATCACAGAACTCTGCTTCTCTCCTCTCTCATATAAACCTATATGTCACAGAGCTCAGCTTCTCTCCCTCTATCATATAACCCTATAATATCACAGAGCTCAGCTTCTCTCCTCTATCATATAACCCTATATAACAACGAGACAAAAAAAGAGGTATTGTCACTTGAATATCAGAATAAGATTGCCAATAATAATGCCTGGACAAATAAAATGTATAATATGTCCCTTTTATTGGCACAAAATTTTGTAAAACAAGCTTATTGTTATGTATTTTGGAGAGTTGGACAACTTTAAATTGTATATAAGTGCTGTCAGTATTCTCAATAATGCATGCAAATGGCAGTATTTAAAACTGTGAATATTACATAATTGTGTGTATCTGTATACATGTATGAGATATTTGGCTGACAATAGTGATGGCACATATCATGGTTTAGTTGCAGTGTTTTGCTTTTTAAAACATTGCAGCAGAAATGTAATGGTTCCACTATATGTGGACATTGGATTTTTTTGTAGATATTATTTAACATACCTTCACCTGCAACATAATGGTTTTTTTTATATACTTAGACCTGATTTAAGATAACTGTATTTTGATCATAATCCATATTCCAGAAGTAACAACTGGACACCCCTCTTTATTTCCCTGCAGTTATAGTGAACTGAAGTTAGAGCATCAAAAATCCCTTTGGTGTGTTAAGATTTGGTTTAGTGGAACTGAACGTCTGGAATATGGTTACACAATCAGTATTAATAAAATACAAAAATTCCTCTGCCTCATAGGAAGACACCAGAATTATAAATGGACCATTGCTGGCTTGGGCACCTGTTATAGATTTTGCACTGGTCTAGCCCCATCATTGTTTACAGGCATAGAGGCTATTCTATATGCACAGCAGTGCTTACTAATTTAGATTTCCTACCAGTCACATATTGATTCTTTATCTCAAGTGTATGCAATTTCTTATCTAAAACATAGGAGATTGTGAATGCAAGCTCTGTGTTCCCAAAAGCAATGGAATCACCAAACTTAGAGGATGGTCACCCAACTTTTTTACTTGGTAGCAAATATACAAGTCACAGATATAACACAGAACAATGTTTGTTATGTGACTGAACCTTCATGAAACATATCTTAAAAAAGTAAATTATTTCAACTAAAGGTATATGTTTTTCCAAGTAAACAGAAAAATGTAATCAATTTGTAATTCGCACCTCTTAAACAATACACAAAATAGTAGTTGAAAAGAGAAAATGCTTGTAGGTTTTATTGAGCTATTGTCAGGGAATTAACTAGATTTCATAGGGCCCCATAGCAAAATTAGACAGGGCTCCAACTCCTAATAACAGGAAACTCAAGCAGCAGGAAAGATAGCAATAATTAAAGCTATAAATATAGTGCTATATACTGTATCATAGAGCCCACATAGGTAGCAGAAAATCCCCCTTATCTACAAAATGGCCTCAAGCTCTGGGCCCCACAGTAACTGCTATGGTGGCTACTGCTATAGTTATGCCCATGGCTATTGGGATTCCCACATTGAAAGAAAATATGGCACTAACGAGAGTTGTCACTTGAAATAAAGGAAAGGATAATAAAACTCCTTCAAGATGGAAATCCAACATAGAGTGTGGCAAAATATGTTGGTTATTCCCAATCAGTTGTGTGTAAAATCTAGTGCAAGAATAAAAAAATAGAAATGTTTATAAAAGGAAAATATGCAGATAGACCAAGAAAAATATCAAAGCATCAGGACAGAAAATGTAAAGCAATATGTTTTAAAAATGTAAACTGCTCAAAAAACTAATAGGTGAAGACAGGATTCAATATTTGTGACAGAACTGTAAGAAATTGCCTGAATGAAATAGGGTTTTCATATAGAAAAATCAAATGAAAACCATAACTAACACCTAAACAGAAAAAAACAAGGTTACAGTGGGGTAAAGAGAATCCATTATGGAGTGTGGAGGATTGGATAAAAGTGATATTTAGTAAAGAATCACTGGTCTGTGTTGGCCAAGGAGATGCTGGAAATTTTGCTAATGTTGTTCTAATAAAAGATTATATAAAGATGATGCCTGAAGAGAACAATCACATTTCCCTACCCATTTAAGTTATGGGGTTGCAAACAAGGGGAGATGCTAATCTTTACCATAAGTCAATGCACAGGTGTACATAAAAATTGTGGACACTTTTCCATCAATAAAAAATATGGTGGGAAAGGATTTTTTCAGGATGATAATGCATCTTATTACAAAGCAAAGAGTGTTGAAGCTTTTCTTTTGTATAGGCATATTACCCTGTTTCCCCGAAAATAAGACAGTGTCTTATATAAATTTTTGCTCCTAAGACAAGATAAGACTTCTTTTTAGAGGATGTTTTATTTTTCTTTGATCAATAATTCACATTTATTGTTGAACAAAATATCAACATGTATTAATATACTGTAGTGATTTCATCACAAACATCAGCATAAGCAGCCAAACTCTGAATTGCATAAAAAAAATGCACCATGTCTTATTTTCGGGGAAACAGGGTAACTCAATGACATGGCCAGCAAACAGTCAAAATCTCAATTTCTTTGAACATTTATGGTGGAAACTTAAAAATTGGTCCATGACAACTCTCCATTCTGCAAAGCTGATCATGCACCACTCATGGAATAAGTTGGAACCATCCTGATCTAGAATATTGTTTACCATTAAATCATACCTTTAAGAATTCAGGTTGTCATAAGGTATTTATTTATTTATTTATTTATTTTGTTTGTTAATGATTCCAGAATTTTTTTCCTTAACATTGAGTGATTCCAGAATTTTCCCCTCTACTTGATCTGGAAAAATAATTTACAGTTCTTTGTTTCAGGCTTTTTTTATTTAACGTTTTGTTCTATCTTATTTGTGGTTTTAGTAGTTGATAGGAAATAAAAAAAAAAGTGATCGTGCCCTTTGTGTGATAATTCCACAATGCTTGGGGTGGGTAGCAAGATAGCAGTGTTTATTTTTGCTCAGCAGTTAGCGGTCAATGCAAAAAAGGAAAATGATCTATTAGCCAATAAATGAGAAAAAGATCTTTTTGCTTTTACATTCCTATAGTCAGTAGCACAACATTTTTTATGCATTGTGCACACAAGTGATAATTAATACGGCCTCATTCACAACATGATCCTTGAATTGATGTACTGTCATCACTGCCCCATGTTCAAATCAAACCCTGACAGGGGTTTAACACCCTGGAACAGGTCATCATGTGATAATGCTCTTGCCTCTCACTATTTGTCTTCAGCCAAGCAATGTATATTACGAGAGGGGACGGAGAAAAGGAAAGAGGAATAATTATAAATGAAGAGTGACGCGGGCTGTGAATAGAACATATGTTGGAGCAGGCAGAGGCAGCGGTGAATTATATCATTTCATGATGAAGCTGCACTCGGGCTGAACGGACCTATTCCACAGCGTGATATATTTTATCTCTACTGTATTTGGACTGTCATCTTCTGAGAAAGATTTTATGTAATTGAGAGTCAGCTCTGATCTGTGTGATCAGATGGAATAAATAGAGCTATGGGAAAGGAGGGCTTGTGTAACAAGTGGTAATTAAGCAATAATTTCACATTTTTACTATGCTAGATATGAGCCAGTATATAATAGTGTTCTGTATTATGCTTTGTAATTCATGAAGTGAGAATTTATAACAATTGTGCACAAATGTAGTATGTGTCATTGCATTGCAGTTGCACAAATAAGACTTGGGTATAACTAGAAAAAGAATTTCCAATAGAAAACTTCTGAATGCCCCCTTCACCCTCAAACAAGAAGATTTATCAGCTCTATATGAAAGGTGACGACCAACTCTTCTTCCAAGTCGGATTTAAGAAAAGAAGAAAACATTGGTGTAAGTGTGCCCTTATTTGTTCAGGTGTAGGAATAACTTTGCACAACATAGCAGTATCTGGAGCCTGGACTGCCTAGGACCACCCCTCAGAGTGAACATCGAGGACAAGGCAATATTGCCCATTTTGGGGACGGGGCTTATATAGGCCTCTGAGAAACACTAGAAATGCTTTGGCGGACCCCATGTGGGCCGCGGGCTGTATGTTATGCAGGCCTTGTGCATTGTATACCCCAAACTACTAATCTGACAAATAAATGAACAAACTCTAGACTAGACATTTTAAGTATAATATTTCCCTAGACAGGGATCTGCAGTATTTGTTCTTTGACTGCGTGGTCCCAGGACAGGTGCTGAGGCCTCCCCTGATGCAATAGGCCCCTGAGAGATCTTACTTTAGCAGCATGTGATTCTGATTGCATAGGTGGCAGCATACATACAGGATGGCTGGGCCAACATGTTGCTTGTTTCTGTAGGCAAAGTCTGCCTGGACCAACCTTTCAGAGACAGTGTGGTTTACCTCTTAAACGTGGAGCAGTTTGGTGCTGTGGATTTTGTAGTCCTGATATGTTATAGAATGTTGTATCACTGGCTCCTCTGCCAGCTGATGTGTGTACAGGTGCCACTCATTGAAGTTATTATGACCTCTGGCCAGCACTTTTGCTGCTTCAGCCATAAATATATCATAATTGTAAGTATGTGCATGTATAACCATGAACTACTTTTGCAGGATGCAGAATGCTTTTAGTCCATATGATCAACCCTACATTACTATTATCTTGCTATTTCAGTTTGATATGTTAATATAGAGTTTGACTAATTCTTTCTGCTGGCAATTAAGCGGTTGTTCAGTTAATGTTTATTTTTTTACCATATTGTTGTCCCTTTTTAAAATACAAAAAAAGTTATACTATCTGCACCTCTCACCCCGTATCCAGTGCTGTGCCATCCTCACTTTTTGCCTGTCTTTTGTTTTCTTCCATTCCAGTTACAACTGGGATGTCAACACTGCAGCTGCTGATTGGCTGCAGCAGTCACATTTATTGCCAGACATCACTGGTCAGTCCTGTTTACTTCCGAACTGTGATCACTCTAGAAATGGCATGGGAATGCTGCATCCAATCAGCGGCTGCAGGAATGATAGCTGACCACCGGCAGCAATCATACTGCAGCAGTATACACTGACAAGCAAAAGGGTAACAATGTTTTGAACATGTGACTTTCAGGCTCCATATCTCACCATCCACTACAGCTTTGAAGGTGAGACTACCCTCATTTTATAGACACTCGTCTTGGCTATCTCGTACTTAAAATTGACTTGCAACTATTTAGTATATGCTTAGTTACTGTTTTGCTCCTAAAAATCTAAATGTTAAGTGTTATTATTTTGATAATATTTTGTAAATCCACCTTTGGCTCTCAACATTGCCAAAATCCTTCTGGGCACGCTCTCGATCAGATTCAGGCACGTCTTGACCAAATTCTGATCCCAGGTCTCTGCTACACGTTCCCAATGTTGGTGCATACTGGTCAAGTCACATGAGTATGAACACAGCTTTTTCTTCATCTCTTCCCACATGTAATCGATTGTGTTGAGGTCTTAGGACTGTGGAGGCCAATACAGCAACTCTGCATAATTGTCAATGAACCATTTCTTCGCTAATCTTGACGTATGCTCCGGGTCATTGTCCAGCTGGAACACTATGTCATCCTTTTCATACCCATAGTACTTTAGTGTACAATGTAACTCATCTTGTAGGATACTCAAATTTAGCTCCGCATTGAGACCACCATCGATCCTGGTCAAGTATCCAATGCCTTTAGCTGTGAAACAACCCCATATCATCAGGCTTCCTCTATTGAACTTGACTGTTCCTTCAATTTCTTGATATGTTAGCTCCCTTTTCTCTTGATTCTTTCAGACCCATTTCCTGCCATCAAGGCTGGTCTATCAACTTTCATCTCATCGCTCCAAATCTTTCCAATCTTCTACTTTCCACTTTTCATACATTTTTTGCAAACTTGAGACAACTTTCTTATGACCATATTAAAGTTGAAGCATCTTCACCTTTTTCCACCATTCCAGACTTGAGCAATGTATGTTGCACAGTGCTTGCATGGATGTCTGGGATCTCACTATTATGAAGCATATGAACCTCTTCACTGCTGTGTTTCTCGCGCCAGAACTGGTGGACCACGTGATGACTTGTTGACTTCGATATTGACTTCGAGATGGTGTATACCGCGCCGGGGAACAGAGTCTAAAGAATCCCAGTATCCACCATAGCCCACTGCAAGGCGGGATAGTCTTGGCTGCGGGCGACTCCTGTGGCCGCTTGCATTGTCAGCCGAAGTGCCCGGCGTAGAACTGCGGGATCAGGCAGAGGTGGCTGGTCTCAGACAGGTACAACATATGACAAAAGTAGTGTAACAGGCAGGTAGTAGACCGCAAATAATCTGCAGGACAGCAACGCAGAGATCAGGATCAATGAGTGAACATCAAGGAACTGACACAGGGCACAGGCAGGACGTTCCTTAAGTCCCCAGTGTGGTTGGCCATTTACCAGGTAATTAGGCGCTCCTTTTAAATCTGAGAGAGCCAGCGTGTACCCCGGCCACAGACTGGAGCAGAGTGGAGCAGGAGCATGGAGAGATGAGTAGATGCCAGCAGGGGGATCAGAGGCAGGAACGCCAACACGAGCACGCCCGCGGTATTGAGCAAAGACCGTGGTGTGCATCATGACAGTAACCCCGCTCCTTAATCCCCCTCTTCTTCCGGGCCCACTGAACACTTTGGATAGTAACGGAAATACAGACACCTTCTTCCACAGCAGAGACAACAGAGGTGGTTGGCAGGGACAGAGGTGGGCTGGATTGCGCCAAACGGGGAGGCTTGTGGCAGCGAGATTGGCATTACCGGCCCCAATGGATGATCTCACCCATTTTACAGTCCAATGCCGGAGTGTGCAGCTGCAACCACGGGAGACCTAGGAGAACTGTAGAAAAGGAACAAGTAAGAACATAGAATGAGATCTTCAACTTGTGGGAAGTCCCAACTTCCAGTGTCAGCGGTTTGGTGCGGTACAGAACAGATGCTTTCATAAACTCCCTATTGATAGAGGAGAAACGCAGAGGCTTTTCTAGACAGAAGACAGACAATACTTGGAAACTGTGGATGGATGGATGAATGAATAAAATTTACAGTGGAGCCATATTCAGGACAACCGGGACTTGAAAACTGAGGCCAGATACGGAACTGACAGTGACCGGTGTGGACAGACAAGGAACAGACATGTCTTTGACCAGGGTCACTTTACCCACAAGACCTAGGCACGCGGGCCTCCGGGGCACAGTTGGGCAAACTGGGCAGTTTTTCAGGAATTGCTTGGTACTGCCACAGTATAGTTCAGAATGTGTCTGTGGGTGCGTTCTTCCTCCGAAAGTTGAACACTGTCCACCTGCATAAGATATTTGTGAGGAAGCATGGGTGCAAGGTGAGGAAGACTGCAAGGCCATTAGGATGCAGACTGCTGGCGAAGCTCTAGTTCTTTTTCTGAAAAGCAGATGTCAGTCCTGGTGGCTAGAGTTATGCAGTTATCCAGGGTAGATGGTAGATTACGACTAGCCAGCTCGTCCTTGATTCGACCAGTGAAATCATCCCAAAATGCTGCCATAATGGTCTCATTGTTCCAGGCAAGCTCAGAGGCCAATGTGCGGAACTTAAAGGCATATTGACCCACTGTGCAACTGCTTTGTCAGAAGGGGAGCAGAGAAGAAGCAGCAGAGGTATTACACCCAGGCTCTTCAAAAGCCTTCAAAAATTGCTGTAAATCCACTGTCAATGGATCCCCTCGCTCCCAGAGGGGTGAGGCCCAGGCCAGAGCTTCACTTAAGAGTAGACTGACAATAAAGGCCACCTTGGCCCGATCTGATGGGAACTGAAGTGCCAGGACCTCAAAATGAATGATGCATTGATTGATGAACCCATGGTATGTCTTAGGGTCAGTGTGGTAATGAGATGGCAGTGGCAGATGCAGACTGGGATTGGTGATGGCAGTGGAAGGCGGTGCTACAACAGGTAGAGGTTCATAAGCAGCTGCAGAGAGATGTGTTTATATACTGTAGCATACCTTGACGATTTATTATGGCTACGATATGATGGATGTCCGGTAGAGGTGCATAGGCGGGATCTTTTTTCCGTTTGTACTGTCACAGTATCATGGTGCATTATTCAGGTGTGTATCCACAGGGTCACCGTGATAGATAGGGAGAGGAGTCTAAAGAGCCCTCCAGTATTCACCAGAGCCGCTGCAAGGCAGGATGGACGACTGCAAGGGACATTGTATTGAAAGCTGACGTGCCAGACGTAGAACTGGGGGAGAGGCAGGCAGAGGTAGCGGGTCTCGGGCAGGTACAACAGATGGGGTAGTAGTGTAACAGGCAGATAGAAGACTGGCATGGTGGCAAGCATAATAGCAGAAGTCACAGAAACCAGGAGATAGCAAATAACGCACAGGACCGTAACACAGAGGTCAGGATCAATTAATGAATATCAACATACGTAGTGCACAGGCAGGCAGTTCCCTAAGTCCCCGGTAGTGGTTGGCCATTGGCCAGGTAATATGGCGCTGGCCCTTCAAATCTGAGAGCGCCTGTGCGCCAGTCACCGAAATGAGACAGTAGTGTAGCAGGAGCGCGTGAAAGGTGAGTAGACGCCGGCATGGGGATCAGAGGTAGGAATGCCAACATGAGCACGCCCGCAGTCCTGAGCGAGGACCACGGCATGCAGCGTGACTCGGAGTGGGCACAGCTCCTAAGCCCTCTCTATACCTGCGTCCCCCTCTTTATAGGCAGAGGTAGGTGCTATAGGTGATTGCCTACCTCTGCCTACCCATCGTCCCAGCCCTGTGCCCGAATGTAAATGGGACACATAGTGCTGGTTCATAGTATTAACCTAGCCTAAAGCTGGAAAGGCCTCTTTAATTGAGTAACTGACATTAAAATATGCTTAAAATACCTCAAATGTGTGAAAAACTTTACTAATAAATGCTATTGAACGTGACTACTAAGAGAGTGTTGAAAAATCTCACAGGTATGAACAATATGTGTTTGGCTTCTACAGATTTGTCATAAAGCAGCCATTATAAAGGCTTTTTGACCCACACCCCACACAAGTGTAGGGACAGATTCATTTTCAGTGGGTACAGTATAGTGTGGGAGCTTTCAGGTAGCAGTGTTTTATGCGTTACACTGACATTGTTTACTACATTACCTTATCTCTTAATTATGCTATGACCCATCTTGACATCAGTCTATATCCAAATGCATTCCACTGTAGTATTACCAGTATCACAGTATTGATTTAGTTTTCTCTTATATTCTTAGAAGAAGAACTCCAGCAGACACAATCAAGCTCATCACTCTTATCCATTCTTGCCAACTTTCCAAAAAATCTGGACTGCAAAAAAGGCAGGTTTTGTGTAAACCCCACCTGAAAGTGAGGTTTTTACATGCATATGGAGCTCAATCCTTGGCTGTGGCTTCAATGTCCCTATTTTGGCTATTTTAACATACTGTAAGCCAAAATATGACTAGGTTCTATTCCTCTTAAAAGGGGTATTCCTATCACATTGATTTGCTTTAAACTTGTAGGCAAAGGTAAATAAAATTAGTTCAAAATACATTGCTGTTCTCTATTTTGCTCCCTTTCAGAGCTAGAGCAGTTCTTATCTCCTGCTTATTTACACTTGTTTCCCTAGCTTACCAGCCACTTCTTTCTGCAATGTCGGACTTTAATTGGAACTGAAAAAATAAAATAAAACTCATCTCTTATAGCCTACAAGACTGACGGTGCAGCAAGGAGCCAACAACACCAGTGGAATTGCATTCTAGGGGCTATCTTGTGGAGGTGATTCTGGGGGCTCACCCTACAGCTACTCTACATGCCTCTTATACTCTGCCTCTTGCTTTTTGTCTCTTTCTCTCTGCCCTTCTGCATCTCCCAAGGACATATATGCAGTGTAAGGCCTTGTCCCCATGGCACCGGTTTGCAGCCGGTTTATCAGACGGTTTGTGGTTTTGCAAACCGTCTGAAAAACTGGCCACAAACTTTTACATGGGGCTCTATGGAAAACCCATGCAGCAGTCCCCACTGTACGAGTTTTACACCCGGTGGTTTTTCAGACCGCCGGCTGCCCGAAAAACTTTCTACTTGTTCATTCTTCCGTCCGGTTTTCGGACGGAATATGAACACGGGAATGTGAATGGGGAGGTCTTTTCTTTGCTTATCGCAGAGAAAAGCCATCCTCCCGCGACTGTGTGCACGGCACAAAAACTGGACAAATACCGGTCGGATAAACCGACCGGTATTTGTCCTGTGCCGTGTAAATGGGCCCTAAAAGAAACTCCAGGACTGCCATCCTTAGGGGCCCACCAGGATTTTTTCCTGTTCCAATGTGGGCCAGTCCAAGCCTGTTTGTCTGCCCTAACAGGCTCTAGAGTCTCGCTGGGATGGTGATGGGGTGGTCACTTCCTGCTGTGTCTTATCACTTGTTTATGCTTCTTAATGACAGACTTTAACCCATTAGACCTCTGTAGCCTTCTGATCTGCTATTAAAAGCCCTTCATCACCCATATCTAACAGGCTAAGCTAGAAATAGCAAATATTCCTATGAGAAAATCCTTTTAACTTATGTATTGTTGACAGTGCATTGACTGTTCATTGATGACTGTAGATTGTAAATTCACATGGTACTGCATTTCAAACCCTTTACAAGTACAACACAATTCAGGTATAAAGTTCTTTAGAAACCTGGATTGACACAGCCATGCACCATTTTTAACACTTTTATTAGCAATCTATTTTTTGTTCTGTTAGATAGCTTAGATATATACATTTAAACACAAAAATATGTCTTCTGGAACTTGGAGGCCAACAAGTACTTCTGGACACCATTATTTTTGTAGCATTAACTTATAGAGGTTTGCTGTGAAATGATTTCTCAAGTCATTTGTCATTGTCATTTGCTACTGTGTGTCTCTTTGCTTTCACCTTTTACGCAACCAATATAAAACTAGCACACTCTTTTCCTTTTTAGCACTACTTTCAAATGTCTTTTCTTACAAAACTTTCAGGTTTCTTGATTTCACTATATCTCCCTCCATGGATACCAAAATGGATATGGTATGGCCACAAAATTATCCTAAACACAATAGATGGAATGGTTTGTACATTGTTGCTTAAGGCCTAATTGACATTTTTTATCAAATTTTCAATTAGAATGTTGATTGGGAAGAAGTTTTTTTTCTCCAGTAGACAGCATTATTGTTAATAGCAACCAGTGGCTCAAACGGGAGCCTTTTCTAGGAAAGCAAATGTATTCAGTATAGATACACTATATCACTGAACATTGCACTGATTGATATCAGTACAGTGTTTAGTCATAACATTGCACTTCATAACAGTGAAGTGAATGACTTTGATTATTTCATGGCACCTGTCAAGGAATAAGATATTGTTATGGTATTTGTGGCATATATATATTAGGTGAAGAGTAAATTCTTCAAGTTGATATGTTGGAAGTAGAAAAAATGGTCAAGCTTAAGGATCTGAGCTTTTTTTGACAAGGACCTTATTCTGATGGCTAGACAACTGGGTCAGCATCTAAAAATTTCAGGTCTTCTGGGATGGTCTAGGTATGCAGTGGTTAGTACCTAGCAAATGTGGTCGAAAGGAAGACAACACGTGACAGTGTCATAGGCACCTAAGACTCTTTGTAAACTGCTGAAAGTACCGTACCTGTATGGGTATGTGCAAGGTTTTCTTACCCATTTGACACACTAGGGGCACGGGTAGACTAAAGTGTGTCCTAGAAATCCCAGGCACATGCCTTGGATCCCCAGGTAAGCACTGCTTATTTAACTGGGAATCCTCAGAAAGTTGTTGGCTCCTTGCTGCACTGTCAATTAGTCTCGTAGGCTCTAAGCAGGGAGTGACATCACCATCCCAGCCAGACCCTGGAGCCTGTTAGAGCAGAGAGACAGGCTTGGACTGACCAACAGGGGAACAGGAGAAAACCCCGGTGAGTCCCTAAGGATGACAGTTCTGGAGTTTTTTTTATACTGCATATATATCCTTGGGTGAGGCAGAAAGGCAGAGAGAAAGACGAAAAGTAAGAGGCAGAGTATAAAAGGCATGTAGATTAGCTGTAGGGTGGACCCCCAGAATCAACGCTACTGGTGGGTCCCAGAATAAAATTCCACTGGTGTTGTTGGCTTCTTGCTGAACCGTCAATTAGTCTTGTAGCCTGTGAGAGGTGAGTTTTTTTTTTTTTCAGTTCCAATTAAAGGAGCTGCTATTAAGGATGGGGGTCTAACCTACCTACCCAACTGGGGCACCACATACCTACTTACCTAGGGCACTGTCTACCTACCCATCTGGGGCCTGTCTACTTTCCAACTTTGTATGTATTTATTTATATAATATATTATTGTATGTAAATCTGTTTAGACCCTAGCAACACCATTATTTCAGCGCTGGTCTCCTGGAGGAAGCTGGGCATGGTTGGAGGTTGTTAGAATTGTGGCCTGATGTAGTGAATGATATGGTTAGAGGCATAACCTCGTGTGATGTGTTTTGGCAGTGCCCAGTGCATCGGAAAAGAGGTGTCACCAAGATACACTATTGGAAATAAAGTTGGCTCAGGCAGTGTGACGTTCTGGGCAACATGCTGCTGGGAAACTTCAGGTTTTGGCCATCATGTATATGCTACATTTACATGTATCATAAACCTTAACATTGTTACGATCCAAAAACATCTGTTCATAATAAAAGTTTTGTTTAATGGTAAAGGACTCTTCAGCAGGATAATGCTTCACATGGCAAAAACTGCTTATAAGTGGTTTAAGAAACTGGACAAAGCGTTGAAGGCATTGATTTAGCCTACAAATTCTCAATCCAATTGAGCACTTGTGTGATGTGCTGTGAAAACAAGTCTCAATCATGGAGGCTTCACCTTGTAACTTATAGGACTGTAAAGGATCTTGTTCTAAAGTTTTGGTCTGAGACAACACGAAGAGAGTTCATAGGTCTTATGAAGTCTGCGCTTCAAGTGTTAGAGTTGTTTTTATGACACAAGGGGGACTTACCCAATATTAGGCATGTGATGTGAATGTTATGGCTTATCAGTTAATGAGGCACTACAGTGCTGAGGGTATCAGTGGAAGACATCTAGTATGGCACTAGATCGAGGTTACATAGGGATGTTTTAATAATTGCATTTATATGTTGTGCTTTATCTTATAATAGCAGACAATTATTTCAAAGCTATACATGACTTATAATGTGTCCAACTAGATGGGCATAGTCTGATACCAGACATGCTGTGCCTTCACACTCCTGAGATGTAAATTTGGTACTAACCATCAAACATTAACTAAATAATCTGGAAGATGATGTAAAAGATTTATACTGCTATTCCCATGGTGACAGCATTCCTAGGTTAACACCTCTGAAGTGAAACTTAAAGTGGTTGTATCGGTGTTCGTGCTCTTCAGCTATTTCTAATTCTATGAGATTGAATTTGAAATCCAGGGGCAAGTCTCTCCTCTCAGCAGGCGTGTCTCTTCTCTAAGCAGGTGTGTCCATCCTCTCAGCAGGTGTCTCTCCTCACTGAAGAGCTGTGACATCATCATTCTGTATGTGCAGGGGAAAGGGTTTTAGGGGGCAGAACAGATCCCCAGCCCCTGCAGTGTTTTTTTTGTCTGCAGAGCTTTTAGGCTCCACAAGCTCCTTTCTATGCTTTAACCCTTAAACACCCCAGCCTGAACTGAAGAAAAAACAAGTGAGGAATGCACATGCCCCTCTCCCCCCCCCTCCCAACTCTGTTATCAGGCAGGGAACTGTGTGACTGTGTTATTGGAGGGAAAACAAAGGGCATAAACTGTTTTATATGAGGGGGTCTATGAGTTAAAAAAAATCGTAATTAGCCAGATCATTCACCTTAAAACTGGTAGAAAAGAGTATACAAACCGTATTCCCCCCTCACATACTATTTTTCTTTCGGTTTTAAAAGCTCAAGGGGGAGTAAAAAACATAGGTTTCAGGCAGCCAAACAAGCACAAAAGGGGGTGTCCGGCGTTTCCTGCTGGGGGGTAAACCCAACAGGGGCGAATGAAATTCAGTCAGCCAGTCCAGTGCAGGGGGGGTGTCCCCCGGGGCCCCGGGAAACCATCCCGGGGCGTGTCCCCTACAGCAGAAAATAGAAAACAGATGCACAAAAAAGCTCATATCTACATAATATTGACTTGGAAATCAACCCAATTACAAAAGTGCTTATTTTTATTGTCCCCATAATCTGAGATATGATCTTTTTAGTGGGAAAACCCCTTTAAATGCCAACATGGTTTTAGTTTTCTGACTTTATTGTGTAGACATTATTGTTTCAGAGGGCTAACAAATTCCCAATAGTACTGTCTATTGTAAGGCTTTTAACAAAGACATGTTTTATAGCCTATGAGCTGGTAGAATGTTAAAGGGATACCCAATCAGAAAGGAGTATTTTGTTAAGAACAATTTCAATTTTTTTTTTTTAATTTTCAGTATTTTTTTTAATAATTCCTAAGTCCTGCAGTTTTCACTTTGGCCACAAACCCTAAAAATTGTCTGACATTCCTGTTCTTTCAAGAGTTTTCAGCAGTGTTGCCATTATCGTAAAAGCGGGGTTTCAAACAAAGGGGAACACCATTGTTACAGATAACACAGAACCACCAGTAACAAGAGGAATGTCACAGCTCCCCTTCCCCTCCCTTTACAGTGACAACCTCCTTTTGAAGTTTTGGACAGAATCTGCTTAAGAAAACCATTGCATGAAGCTGTTAAAATATCTCCCCTGTGCGTTTAAAACAGTGCAAGCAAAATGTCTTCCCCCCAATCAAAAATAGACGGCCAATTGAGAAATTAAATCAGGGGAAATAAAAACGACTGAGAGGAAAAGAATATGGATTAGGGTCTTGATTTAATAATTAAAAATAAAAAAATTGGCGGCAGATTCCCTTTAAGCTCCAGGATAGCCACCTATGGGTTTCACTAGAGAGTGTTCTAGGGGAGAGTTATTCAGAATTCATTATTCCATCAATAATTATTCCCAAGACTCCCTGTAGGTGGATCTCTGCTAGAAGAATCATTATCTGTGAATGGCACTGATAAAATACATAAAATATTTTTTTTAAGTAACAGGATCAGGGGTAGATCTTTGGATCTTTCTGAAAAAGGTACTAGATATTGATACATTCAAGTGTCTAATGCCTCATCCAGAAGCGAGTTGTAACTATACTGTAGTGCTGATGAAATTTCTGGTAGCCTTCGTCTGACCTCGTCCAGCCGGTACACCAGCCACTTTTAATCTTCTTACTTTTGATCTGGTTAGAGCTAATGGTCTGCTATCGATTGGTGCTTCAGAATCATTGCTATGCAGGTTGTTATTCCATCTCATTTTACCCCTTGCTTTGAACTAAATTTCTTGTATGTTATTTTCCAGTTTTGATACAACTTTTCTAACCATCAATAGGGTTTATATCCTTCTCAAACTCAAGTGTGATAGATAGCAAGTGGAAGAAGACACAGAAGTACTTGATTTATATGTACATTTATTTTTAGACGATTTGACTGTCATTTAGCTCATGGGATTGCCATTTCTTAGGCCAAGGTGGTTGGTACACAGAAAAACTAGTATAACATGGAGGCTCTAGGTTTTAAACTGTCTACAACCATGTTCTTTCTTCACACACAACAAAGCAATTTATGGTTTAAAACAGTTCAATGAAAAGAAACCCTAAGGCATCTAGCTACCAATGTAAAGGGGAAGTCCAATAATCAAAAATACTGGTCAGTCACTTGGAGATAAAATGAAATAGGACACCTCACCTTTTAAACTTATTAATTTAAGCACCGCCGATATTCCTGGTGATCCTGGCTGATGTCGTCAAGTTCATTGTTCATGTGACCCTGAAGTTTTTCACAGGCCACAATGCTCTCTTGCAGGATATATGGCAAGTGACCGCTGAGGCCTGTGGTTGACTGCAGTGTCACATAAACACTGATCACAATGTCATCAGTGGGTCCATATGTGTTTATTTACTGTATATACACTACTCACTAAAAGTTAGGTCTATTTGGCATTTAGTTGAAATTTCAGGATGAACATAAAATGTCACCTTACAATTGATCAACAGTACCTTGCCATTGCGAGGCTTCAAGCAGGATGCTCTCAGAAGTAAGTGGCTACTGAGCTTAGAGTGTCACAGACTGTCAACAGGTTGCTAATGAAAGACTGGAAGAGTCACAGAAAGGCAAAGAAGTGGACGTACTTTGGCTATATCACACACTGATGACAGCTTCATTGTAAGCAATGCCCTGTGGGATCGGATGATGAATGGCACACAACTCCAGGTATATTTAAAGGAGTTGAGAGGCACTCAAGTGTCATGTCATACCATTCGTAATAGCTTTCATCAGCGTGGTCCCAAAACATTCCAACATAAAAATCACATATCATCTGTAAAACACAGTGGTGATAGCACCATGGTTTGGATCTGTTTTGGTGCATCTGGGCCAGGACAGCTTGCCATCATTGATGGAACAATAGTATTCCGAATTATACCAGAAAATTCTAAAAGAAAATGTCAGAACATCTGTGAGCTGAATCTCAAGAGGATGTGGGACATGAAGCAAGATGATGACCCGAAATACACAAGTCGTTCTATCTAAAAAAAAGTTTTAAAAAGGTCCAGTTCAACAGAAATGTTATGGAAGGACCAGGAAGTGAGCAATTCATGGGAGAAAATCTACATACATAACAGAGTTGAAGCAGTTTTGTATGGAGAAATGGGCTAAAATTACTCTAAGGCCATGTGCAGAACTTGTCAACAATTACGGGAAAACATTAAGGTTTAGAACCGGAATACAGCCGAGCCCAGTTCGCTACCTGCTGCTTTATAACACAGGGAAATCCTGGAGTGGACCCTGGGGAGTAAGCACCCAACCTCTATGCTTACTCCCAAAAAAGGCCGACCCCGGGAAAGGCTGAAAGCCCAAAACATACAACTTAAATGTATTTTGAAAGTTGGCCTTTTTACTCCCCCCAAGGGTCCTTCCCCCTTTGGGGGCATTGTCTTGCTTTCCCCAAACATATGCCCCAAACCCGGCCCCGGGGTATACATCCATTTCAGACTTTTCCTGCTGCGGCCTTACTATATATATATATACGGTCTTGTGCCACTAAATAAGATAGAAGTTTTACCATTCTGTAGTGTCTAAACTGTATCATCAGTAAATACTATTAGTTAAACGCCAGTATTTGACGTCTGCTCAGATGACGTTATCTTCTAAACTCCTCCCGCGGACCGAATCTGGCTCTTCATGTCATTTTGTATGGCCTGCACAAGTGTAGACAGCATGGGCATGGTCCAACCAAAAGGGGCCATTTTTTACGCTTTCCATGGAGGGAGCAGGTACCATCTTGGATTTGGAACTCAAAGCATGCATCTCTACAACACTTTGCTCTGCAACTCACAAGTGGTAGCATAGCTAGGATAGCCTTACCCGCGCACCCTTGCCACTCTCCAATGGCACTTTGAGGTCAACCTATAATGCTAATGTGGCCCTCGTTGGTGGCTATGCTTCTGATAAGTTAAGGACCGATCCTAGGAAGCTTTAGTACCCAGATTCATGGTTAATCACCTTTGCAGGATACGCTGTATCTCCAATGCTGTACGTTTTTCAAGGAACATTTTTACAACTCCCCCTTTAAATTGTTTTTCTAAACACTGGCATCACATGGAGTTTGTGTTTGTTCACTTTAATGGGCATGTCCCTATATTTGAATTTCCATAGATTTTGCTTTTTGCAAAACTAAATTTCAAGTCACTTGTAAACTTTCAGCATATAGTCAGCTTTTAGATAATTAAAGTACAGCAAGTCCCCATTTGCCTAAGTCCTGGAATTTGGAGCGTAATTAATTTAGCGGGGAACAAATTTAATTAAAAAATTTAAAACACTGGCCATTTTACTGTTAATTTCCAGCACTCTGGTGTGTACATTTGCAGTGAGCATCACAGTTAATTTGTTTAATCAGGAGGCTATGTGAGGGAATCTGTACTTGGTTCAATCAAAAGTTGCAAAAAAAACAAAAGGATTGTCCCCAGAATCCCTTTATTGTAATGGAAGTTGTGTGAATTGCGTTATGGGAAAATCCACCCCAAATGCAATAGTAAAAGTGTTAAATTTTTTATAACACAATGTCGCCTTCAATCTGCAGTATTATTGAGGAGTGTCATTTTTAGTGATTAGAATTCAATGTTAATTTAGTTCTTAAATAAAGATTTTTATAGGATTTATTTGAATTTTATTATATTTTATTTTTTTTTTTCCTGTTTTTGTAGAAAAGTGGAATTGGGAGACCCAAAATTCATTCCCCCACAGTTTGTGAAATAATATTTGTACAACTATGGTTCCTAAGAAAAAGCTTTGGGACTTGAGCCACATGGGATACGTCCATGCAGACCTCGCTCTCACACTGGTTGCTTTTTGAACAAGATTAGATGTTTTATATCCTTATTAACCCAGTAATTCTGCATGGGAAAATAGTCTAATAGTTTTTCTTTTCCTTGAGGACCTAGTTGTGTAGTATTCTATGACTGGTGATTCAGAGGTTTACCCTTCATTGGTGGCTCTGGGGTTAATATTGCATTTATTATTATCAAATTGTGAAAATCAGTATTTTATTATGACTTAGCGGCTTAGTAACGGTCTCAGGTGGTCTGCTGGCCTAGTAGTTATCATTGTTGACCTAGTGATCCACTAGTTCAGTGTCCAGTTTAGCCAGTTGGTAACAATACTTGGGAACATCCTTGCGTTATTAACAGCTGTCGCTGAAGATTTACTGGCTTAGTATTATAATTGGTGAACCAGTTTCATCTCTAGTCATCTATTGGTTTCCTTTCCTTTTAAAGCCAGTAGCAATTCCTATGATCCAGTATTTTTTTTTTAACCTTCATTTTCAGCGGCGACTTAGAATTCCTATACTCATCAAATAATAATTGGCCAAAATGGGTGATTTCAGCCATTTTAGATGATGATTGCATGAACATTTTATATGTAAAATCATTTGATGACACCCCAGTATTCTTTACTTGCTGAAAATTATATGGATTTTGTCCACCTGATGTATCCTCAGATAGTAGGCGTATTGTATAATTGGTTACTGAGGACACATCTTTCATCGTTTTGTGCAGGAGAATAAATGGATGTTGTGTGATGTGTGTGTTTCTTATAAATAATGCAATGTAGGATTATTGCTGCCAATTTCTATTTGCTTTGAAGGGAAAACCAAAGAAACTGGTATGGGGAGGATGGCATTTGTCGGATGATAGCCTCTCTATTCTTTTTACTCAGGTAGAGGACTAAATGACTACAGTGACCAAGATGATTCAACACTGCAACTTCTTTATGCTTGACAGGGAGCGTTCATATGAAGCATATTTGTTGCAGAAGTCTGTAATTGAAAATAATTTCCATGCATATCAACATGGACATGAATTTCTGCAATCCCCATTCAGTTGAGTGAAGTTTGTACAACAAATATGCTGCGTTAGAACTCATACTAACCGTATGGAAGAATTGATGGCGCATACCCCCAAAACCATTAGACAGACTAAGAAACACCTGGTTCTACTGGCCAGAATTTCAGTCTTCTCCTTTATTTTACTTCTTCAAAACTGGTTTTGATCTCCAAGGCACAACCCATGAGAGCACCTATTCATGTTATCTCTCTTTTTTGTATCCTTTGTCATGAACTCAAGGTGTCCTATAAAACCGAGAAGACTATCTCCATTTAGTATGCTCCATGGTCTTTTCTGTCTTTTTTCTTTATCCTCCTCCCTTTGATTCCTCTTTACTCCCTTTTTCTATTTTCTAAATAGCACTGGACTGGTGTTCTGATGGCAATTTGCTCACCTATTTCTTAATATTTATGGGACAGTTTTGCCAAATGTGGACCTTCCGACCCACCAAACCTGTGCTTTGTATTATGAATGTCCTTGTTGCCAGCTACACATCTCTACATTGTCTCACTTATTTTCCCATTCCTTGGGATGCGTAATTTCTGCTTTCTATGTTGTTTTTTTGTTATACATATGGATGCAAGTCCATCCAGTTTATGCTACTGCATTTATTGTCAATTGTTAATGGCATATATTTTCTATGATTTTCTGTTTCTCTTCTCTACCATTAAAAATGTTATACAATTAGGGCCATATGTATGAAAACTGTCTAGGTGTAAGACTTTCTTTGTTGCCCATAGCAACAAATCAGAGGTCCCCTTTTATTTCATATAGTGCGCTGAAAAAAATAAAGGGAAGCTCTGATTGGTTGCTATGGGTAACAGAGAAAGTCTTAGACAGTTTTCATACATGTCCCCCTTAGAATTTACAAGTATGTTGTGTGTGAATATACCATTAAGTCTAGTGCGGGGCGGATGCAACTAGATGCAATGGCATTTGAAGATACTGGAGTTCTTGCATGCTCCCATTGTGACGTGGTGGATTGAATGGCTAGCTGTGAGCCGTAGGAGAGAATCTTCAATGGGGAACTTGTGAGGTCAAACTGTGGGAGGGAGGGAGGGCTAGCCATAGAGCCTACAGTATTATTAAAATGAATATGAATATTACATGTAAAAGAGAAGTGGTTTATGAATATAGTCTTGAGACAATACTATACAATGCAGTGGAACATGGATTTAATGGGGCCTGCAGCTCTATTGGAATGAATATGCATATTACATATATAGGAGAAGTGCTTTATGGGAAGATAATATGACAGTGGTCTATTGTACAGTGGAGTTTATATTCCCAATGAATATGCATATTAGATATTGAAGAGAAGGGGCTTATGGGAATTGATAAAGATGGCAGTGTGCTGTGTAATGTGACACCTAGTCTGCTTAATTCATTCTTGGTGAGCCACGCAGTTGCAATAATATGAGAGAAGTGAGACGGAAGCCCATCACAGTCAGGGCTGAGGTGTTTGTTGGTGCAGTGCATTGGCACGGGCAGTACGGTAAGATGGGGCGCAAGCCCGTTATGGAGATGGCGAATTTGACTGAAGGTTGTTGGCTCATGAGAGCATGGTGGCAGCTTTAGCAGGACATGTTATGAGTGTGCGCGCGGAAGGGGGGAGTGGGTTTTATGTGGATTCTCTGATGGCTAATTGGTGAGCACCTGAACGGGGTGTTTACCTAACATGATATAAAAGGAAGTGAGCTCAGACCACATGTGATCGGACCTCTAAGCCTTGATAAAGCCAGGTTAGCTGGTGAAACATATCGGCGAGGTCAGATATGACGTTTTAAATTGTGATCTCTCACCTCTGTCTACAAGTGTCACCTGCTGCAGACAGTGTCACAAGGGGGCCTTATTTGTTCTGTGTCTATGAGATTAGGGACAGACTGCCCAAGTACTTGGCTTGGGATCCCTTACTGAAGCTAGTACTTTTGCTATAGATATAAGGCTCCCCTGTTAGTAGGTGGGGTTCCACCAGACCTGATAATAGAAAGGAGTTATTCCCTCTCTCAGAAGCAAAAAGGGTTAAATGATGAGGTTAGAGATTCAGGTTTTTTAAATGTGTGTATAGAGTGTTAAGAGTTAGATATAATAAAAGTTACGTTTTAGTGTTTAACAGATAGAGAAGTGATAGAGTTTAAGTTTGCCTATGGCAAAATAGTAAATATAGTGATCAAAGTCACTCTTTGTTCTCTTGCGAGATTCCCAATTTTTTGGAGATTATATACCATTTAGGCCTCGTTCACACGGCTTATTTCAGAACGTATTTACATCGGATTGCCGATCGTAAATACGTTCTGAAATCAGTTGAAAATCAGTTGCAAATAAGTGCCACTAAGTGTGGCACGTATTTGTAACTGATTTCCCGACGGATTCACCATCTCCAATCATTGTAGGTGGTGAATCCGTCCGTAAATAATTGACATGCACATTGTTTTTTCGTCCGATTGCCGTATCAATCCGCGCGGCAATCCGGACGGAAAATACGCGTCGTGTGAACGACGAGCCGTATTTTCTATTGAAATCAATAGAAAATAGGCTGTTACTTATTTCTGACTGATTTGCCGACGGATTGACGATCGTCAATCAGTCGGCAAATCCGCGGCGAAATAAGCCGTGTGAACGAGGCCTAAGTGGCACCTGTTGAGCATGTTATGTATTTTATTTTTACCACCACATTTATCAAAAAGCCCACATTAGAATTTTTTTCACAAATTCTGCAAATTCTCATAACTTGACTTCTGTTATAATTTTAGTAATGGACCACTTTACACCAATTATTTTTTTTGTTTAAATCGGCTTTATGACACCATATCATTCTGCTGAGTAATACAGGATGTAAACTACATAAACAAATGTGTAATGTATTTATATGCATAAATTTACGTATATATATATATAATAAAAATATATATATTATATATATTAAATATATATATATATAAATACAAACTAAGGTAATTTGTAGCATTCTCCTGTGAATCTACTGTATAAATGCCTTTAGACATCCATAGATTGTTTAGAAGAGAAAATTTCTATTTTTGGCTATAAGCAACTTTCCTTGTGGGTAAAGTATCTGGCTGTGCCATGGTTTCACACACTCCTAATTAGAATATGTAATTTACGCATACATATTTGTTTCACCTGTAGCATCTCCTGCGGTAATGGGCACTGTATTTCTTGACTCTAATGAGGTACTCTTTACTGAAGGACCTGCTTATGTAAGGAAGATGCTCAGAGGTAATGCCACTTCATTCTTCCCTTTCTCTGGTCTTTCTTCTTTTTTTGCACCACAATCCGCAAAGTGTGGCAAGTAATAGATTTAAATTTGCTAAGTGCATTTACTCCTTTGTGCCACCATAAAGAGAATCTATTACTGTAAAATTGAGGCTTGGTTTCAAATTGCACCATTATGAAGTTTTCTTGCAGCAATGTTTTGTCTCTAATACACTTCCCTCATTGTAATTCTGTTACAAACCTGATGTCTAGCATCAAGTCTCACAATAATTATTTTAAATTGCTACTAGGAACAGAAGTCCTGGTGGGATATATTACTACCATTCTAACAAGATGAATTTCAATGCACTTGTAACCATATTATAGTGGATTATGAAAGAAAGAACATCTTAGAGTTTTTGGCATTCAAGTATACATGTAACCTTCAAATATTATTCTGCTCTGAACTGATGCCTTCATCATACACTTTGGGCCATGAAAATAAAGCAAGGGGTTACAGAAAAGAAAACAAGGGCTAGTTTAGAAATGATAGCAAGAGAAGTTAGTTTTAATATCATATTTTATTCATATGGCTCCCAGTTTTAGATTATTTTTCAGCATCCTCCAGGAGCTGTCTCTGCTGCTAGTTGCCTTAACCCCGTGAGTGTTAAATATACCCTCTGGCATAACTAGAGGATTTCTCATTGTTATGAGTGGGCTGTCAGGATGACATATGGAGAGGCAGCTTCCCAGCACCTGATTTCTGCCTATTATTACTTTGTTATATTCGTTTTCATACTTCTACTCATTCTCATTCTTCCAATACAGTTGTAAGCATCTTAAACTAATCAAAGAACCACTGATGCAATCCTCAAATACCCTTAAGGGTCGAAATAGGCCCTTTAGTACACAGCAAAGTTACTATTCCACTTTGTCTACTGAAGAACAACTCTATAAACAAGCAAATTTTCTTAAGTTCTTTCCAATTTCAGTATTAATCCAGGAAACACTTTAATCTCCACATTTTTTTGAAATGGAGAATGATATATAATATGTTTAGATTTTATTACTGTTCATGTTATTGTACACTGATGGAGTTAGCCTCATTAGTCGAAAATTTACATGCTAATAAGTTCAGTAGTCAGAATATGTATCAACGTCTGTCTAACGTGTGTTATGTTTCTATTTTATACACATCATTCCTTCCATTTTCATCCCTTGGATTGCTAGATTGTGAAATTTTTAAAACACATGGACATTAAATTTTTAAGTAAAATTAATTTTTAGTTTTGTAAAGTTTAAATATGGAACTTACAGAAACATTTTTTTTTTTGACAAGGTTTGCATGTATTTAATGCTAGCTTCTCAATTTAGGTTTAAATGCATTTTTTTTTTTTTTTTTTGTTTTTTTTTTTTTTTTTTTTTTGTTTTCCCAAAACAAATACCATCTGCTGGTCCAAATAATAAAAGATCTTACTCTCCTTTTCTGTCTCCATTCCGCACTGCAACTCCAAGCTCCTTTTTTAGTCTTTATTCTGAATGGAATTTACCTGACACTTATTTAATCACCATCAAAGTGAACACTCAAACATGATATAATAAGTTTCTGACTGCTTTCCGCCATAATTTCATGGGCATCCTTTCAACTAGGAGAATGAGAACAGAGACCGAGGACGCATCACTGAACTTTGGCCCATGACTAATATTATTTTATTACATACTTGACAACCAATTTGTAATTTGTGTATAATTTTGGTAGCCATTGGCAAGTAGTTAGATGTTTTCCTTGCCCACTGCTTCGTGGTTCAAATCCCCCTAAGAACAACATTTGTATGAAGTTTGTATGTTCTCCCCATGTTCGCCTGTTCCTCATAGTACTCTGCTTACCCCCACACTCAAAAACATACAAGTTACAATATTATTTAGATTTTGATCCAGAGCCCATGTGAATTGCAACTATTCTGTACAGTGTTGTGGAATATAACAGTGCTATAGCAATGAATAAAATAATTAATGGGTTTCTTCTTTTATTTTTAAGGTTTTTATTTCTAAATTTTTCAAAAAAAGAGAAAAAACGTACACATTTAGTGGAAACAATAACATAAAAACAAGCACACTTGCAAGCAAGCATTACGATTAATAAAAAGAGAGAGAGTACAGCTTCAAAATAAACATGTATCACATTAAAATGTGTAATTAATACAGTAGCATCAATCATTTGTGACTGAAAGAATTGTTGGTAACAAAACAATCTTAGAGAATACAAAATATCTGTCATCATCCAATACGAGTAACAATAAGCTAGACTCTGGACCCTGGTCCACCATCTCCTTATCACAGTGCCTCATACTGCCTACACAAAAATCCAATTGTTCCACACCATAGAGAAACTTTTGGGGATACCTCCAGCTGCAAAAGTAACTTTATAACAGGAGATATCCATATTGTTCAGCTGATTCCATTGCTCAAGAGATGGCACCTTAAGAGGTTTCTAACTTAAAAGTATATTTTTCCCTAGTATAAAAGAGTAACAGCTGATATATAGGATACATTCAGCTTTACTCGGTACCATGTCCTCTACAAGACCTAAAAGACAATTATTTTGTTGACATACATTGAGAGGATCCAAGGTTTGATTTAAGAAATTATGAATCTCGAGCCAGTAATTTTGTAACGCCGAACATTCCCAAACCATACAGTGCAATGTTCCCTGTTCTGCGCCACACCTAGTGCAGCTAGTCATAGACCAGCAACACATATGCTTTAGTCTAACTGGTGTAAGATAAACCCTGTGCAGCCATTTCACCTGAATAAACTGGTCTCTGGCACTAAGGACTGTTGATTGCCAAGATGATTTTAACTCAGAGATCGCATTATCAGGTAGAGACGGGATGTCTCTTTGCCATTTCTCTAAAGAAACCGCCAGTGGAGAAGTCTGACAGTCTATGATAGTCCTTTATATAGTGGAGACTGACTTTGGCCCTTCTGATAACAGACCTTATAGGCCCATATTCGAAGATCAACTGTGTCGTAATAAACTGTGCAGCACGAGCATGCCATAGCTGCAGATAACGGACAAAAGATCCTCTTGGTAAATTAAACTGTTGTTCTAACTCTGTGAAGTTCAAAAATGTACCATCTTTATATAGTTGCGTAAGGTATTTTACCCCTTGGATGGGCCCAAATTCATAATCTGGCAAATCTAGTAACTCAGGTAATGTCTGATTTACACCATAAAGGGAGCACAGGAGACAAAGTACTTTTGTCTCCCTTCGAGTTGTAGTGGTGTACAAACGTTTTCCAGGCAAATACAGTTACTCATTAATGAAGTATAAAAATGTAAAAAAAAATTTCCCTTCCCTATATCGCAGGTTGGACAACCCTTCATATGATCCCACCAATGTAGCCTCCAACACAACGGCCTGATTACTCATACTGGATCTAAACCATTGAGTAGCATATGACTATTGAATGGCCACATAATCAATATAGAGATCTGGTAGTGCTAAGCCTCCTTTGTCATATGGGACTTTAAGAATAGCTCTACTCAAACAAGGAGCAGCACTTCCACATAAAAAGAGGAGAAAAATCTATCCAGTAACTTGAAGTGTGATTTAGGACTAGTACCTGGTGCAGCCCGATATATGTAGGAACTTGGGTTACAGCACCATTGTAATAATATTCTACCTATTAAGGATAAGGGTACTCTAGCCCATGCTCTTAATTTTCTTGCCTCCTGCAGTATCACCGGTTTAATTTTAAGTTTGGAAAACTTATGCTTGTGCACAATTAAGTATTTGAATTGTGCGACTATTTGAAGAGTAGAAACAGGAGTTACCTCATCCAAGTCAACATCATTAACCATAAATAAGGTGGACTTTGCCCAATTAACTCTTAAGCCCAAATAATCACCAAAGACATTCACTGTCTCCAGTAAAAGTTCAAGCAAGTTTCCTGGGTTTCCCAGATAAATCTTCATATCGTCAGCATACAGTGCTATCTTCTCAGTTACACCAGCCACATTCTAACCCTCTATACCACTATTTGCATTTATCAGAATGGATAATGGCTCCCTTATGAGAGCAAAGGAGAATGTGGGCACCTCTGCCTAATAACCCTTCCCAACGGGAAAGGATTAAAGAGAACCCCGTTGGGCTGTAGGGCTGTAGGTAGAGCAGGCGTAACCATTGGATAATACTGCAGGGATCCCCATTCTAGACAATATTACCAACATAAATTTCCATTCTACTGAGTCAAAGGCTTTATCATTGTCTAGGGCAGCAATTGCCTTTCTCCTGGGATTTCTAAGGGCCACCTGTAGATTAGTGAATAACCTTCTAAGGTTAAAATCAGTTGTCATATAACCAGAATGGTCCATACCAACCAATGACAAAATAACACAATTTAGCATCATGGCCAAACTTTAGCTATGATCTTCCCTTGTATAGTCAATAAAGAATTTGGCCTGTAGGAGCTGCACTGATCGGGGGTCTGCCGATTTATGTATTACCATAAGGACTGCCTCTTTCCAACACTGCCGCTTCAAGCAATTTCTCTAATCTAACGCTGGTTTATTCCTTTTTTTATGCTGTTGTCATTTTAAAAAAAACAACAACTTGGGACAGCTAACGTAGTCATGTTAGAGGTATACGCTTCCTTCCTGTATTGTCTGCATTGTGCATGCTTTAATTGCAAGAACACTGAATGGAACTTGAACAGAAGAATATCCATGAAGTGATGCAACACAACCCCCTTCTCTGGTCAGGGGAGTTGCGTACAGAGCCTTATAATTGTATTGTTGGCTTTTATTAGCACCAGGAGTACAATATGGCTTTCATCAAATACCCTCTGCTGACTCTGCCTCAGTCTATACAGCAAATTTTCCTGTCTTCGCAACTACCTTGTCTGGTATTCTTATTTTTCTGTTCTCACTTTTTAGCCAAAAATGTTGAAGATTTTAGTTGACTTTCTTTTAATGAAAAGTCAACATCAAGAGTTAATGGGCATAAAATTTATCTTGGCTTAATTCTAAGTGTTGAATAATTTCCAAGCATTTTGAGTCGACTGCCTTTTTGAATGCAGTCAATTAACACCATTGATGGGCTGAGAAATCTTAGGACACAGAAAGAAGACACTAGTTGCTTTCCATACTATCCTGCGAATGCTAAGCTGATAGTGTCTGCATATGGTAGATAAGAAGAATGCTTATCCATGGACCTTTCAGGGGTTAATCTAAAAGGATGAAAATGTGAAATGCTGTTAAAAATGAGAACTCATAAGAGTGAAATTAAGTCATGCCTTAAGTGTGAGCTCATAGGTCTCACGGGATTGAGCGCATCCTTCGGCTTTAAACACAAAATGAGCTTTAATTAGGAATTAAATCAAGTTAAAAAATTTTTAACAAACTTATTTTATGTGCTTTGAACTTCAAGGAAAATGCTAACCTGTTCCCTATTGAATGTCTTCTAATTTGTAGTATACATTCTCAAAAGATATGGTCATTTAATATTGGTACATAATTGTTTTTGATGTAGTATGGATTGATTAACTGGATTTCCAGGACAATTAGTTATGATGTATTATTTTAGCTGTTGAAAATTAAATCACATGGGAAACCACAATTTCAGCTTACTCAGAGTGGATATTTTGGCAGTAGTGAACTGTAAGGTACTTGAATTGGACTAAATTTTTAAAAAGCATTGCAGCCCACATCTTCTTTTTAATAATGTTTACATTCTTTTGTAACAACAAAGACAAAAGTATTATAGGAGTGATGCCTTTAATGGCTAACCAGAAAAAAAAATTGTATATTTGTAAGATTTTGAAGCAAAAATTTTTTTTTCTATCAGGCAAGTTAACAAATGAGTGTGAGAAGAATACAAAATGTAAGAGTAGTGTCGCTTGTATAGGTCTCAGTTTGTCAGCAGTACAGCCAAACTTGTCTAAATATTTGGGATGTCCTGAACCCAAATCCAATTTTAGTATATGGGAAGAAAAATTTCTGGATGTGTTTTCTGGCTTCTTGAAAGCAACTATGGCAGCCAAAAACCACCAAATTGAACGGCGTTAGAGTTAACCCTACCCCAACTCCAACCCAACCTCAAATAAAGTGGCAACCCAAAACTTGACCACAACCCCAACCTGAATTTGAACTCCAAACCCAACCCCAACCTAGGTATAGGGTTGCTTGTTCTGTAAATTCTGCCAAAATTGGGCTGAGCCAAATCGAATTTTTAATTTAATAGTGACTCAAATGTGAAGTGTAACACTATCTGAGAGATGTTAAGATACTACACCTGGGTCAATGCATCATTAAGATAAGCCAAAGCAATAAAACTTAGGCTTTTTTGTTACAGATGAAAGCATATTAGAGGTGATGGCTTAGGAGTTCAGAGATCTGAAATCAGTCTTCAGTGGTACAGGGCTCTACGGGAAAAAAATGATCTTTGAGAAGAACACCATCAAGGTGATGGGAAAATACTATATGCAAATAAGCTCTAGAGAAGAGAACTAAGGGGGATATGTATGAAAACTGACTTGGTCTAAGACTTTCTTTGTTTCCCATAGCAACCAATCAGAGTGCCCCCTTTCATTTTTTCAGAGCACTTATTGCTATGGGCAATAAGGAAAGTCTTAGACCAATTGCTGGAATTCGCATCTTTTAATGTCATATCCTATCCATTCACAAGCTTCGAAACATGGTTTTAATGGGTCAGATGTTGGTTTGAGGGACACTGCTACAGTAGTGGTACCAGAGGCTGAGCTCTTTTCCCTAGTCTTTTAGCATATTGTATTTTGTCACAGAGCATTGCATGGGAGATTCTATCAAACTAATCTGTTCAGCTTCTATGAGGAGGTAAACTCCAAACTTTACCGCGGTAAGGATGTGGATGTTGTATATCTGGACTTCTCAAAGGCATTAGATAGTGCATACATAAAAGATTGGAGCAAAAAGCTCAAATGGTGGAACTGGGTGAAAATATATGTAAAAAGGGTTCACAATTGGTTCTGTGATAAGAAACAGAGGATGGTTATAAATGGAACATACTCTGATTGGGTCACAGTTGCTATATGGATACCATAAGGGTCGTTATTGGGTCCTCTGCTTTTCAGTATTTTTATTAATGACCTTGTAGACGGTTTCCAGAGCAAAATAGCAATATTTGCTGATGATACAAAGCTTTGTAAGGTAACTTGCGCAGAGGAGAATAGTGGTATATTACTGAGGAATTTAGGAAAGTTGGAGGCTTGGGTGGAAAAATGGCAAATTAAGTTTAATGTGGATAAATGTGAATTCATACGCTTGAGCCAAGGAAACAATAATTACAGTTATGTAATAAATAGTATGATACTGAGTAAAACAATGGCTGAAAAAGCCTTGGAAGACAGTAGTCTTAGATTCAGTGACTAGTGGTAGACAACTGCTTCCACAGAAAATAAAATCATAGGTTGCATTAAAAGAGACATAAATACTCAAGACAGGAATGTAATTTTGCCACTAGTGAGGCCACATATGGAATATTGTATATTTATGGCACCAGTGTATAAGAAGGACATTGCTTAGCTACAGTGGATGCAGAGGAGGGCAATTAAGTTGGTTAAGGGAATGGGGGTTGTCACGATTGAAGATGTGGATACGCTGGGTCACTGCGAGAGGTGACACTGACCATGCCAGGGTGTGGAGTCTAAGGAGGCAAAACCAGGTTGCAGGCAAGTGTAGTCAGAAGTCCATAAGCAGAGATAAAACCAGGAAATCACAACAAACTAGCAACAAAGCACAGGCTATATGGAGAAACACCAACAATCTGACAAGTAACAGAGGAAGGAAGTTCCTTATGACAGGAGATGGCCAGTCAATGGAGGGCAATGATGTCCATTTAAACCTTACAAAGAGGGTGCACACACTCTAGATGAGGAGTATGCAGGCGCCAGTCACAGGCAGCAGACAGGAGTGGAGCAGGAGTGAGGAGAGGTAAGTAGCTGCCGGCAATGTGGCCGACAGGGGAGCGCCGACACAAGCACATCTGCGGCCTGGGACAAGGATCATGGCGTGCATCATGATGTGAGTTGCAGTACCAAGAGAGGCTATCAAACTTTTGGGTCATTCAGCTTGGAAAAAAGACATTTTAGAAGTGATTTAATTGTCATGTACACATATGTGAAAGGCTAGTACACCAATTTCTTATATGATCTGTAACAACAACAAGGGGGCTTCCTCTACGTCTTAAGAAAATAAGGTTTCACCATCATCATAAACTGGGATTCTTTACTGTAAGAATGGTGGGACAATGAAACTTAACTGCCACAAGAGGTTCTGATGATGGAGTCATTGACCAAGTTCAAGAAGGGTTTAGATGCCTTTCTAGAAAAATTTATTACAGGTTATGGTTACTAAATTCTGGAGATAGGACGTTGATCCAGGGATTATTCTGATTGCCATATTTCAAGTCGGGAATTTTTCCTCTTTTATGAAACAATTGGCATTTGCTTCATAGGGGTTTATGTCTTTCTCTGGATCAACACAGTAGGATTATAGGTTGGACTTGATGGACCTGTGTCATTTTCCAACTTTATCTTCTATATTACTATGTCACCTTCCCTTGTAACATTTGAAAAGTCTGGACCTGTATGCACATCTTACCAACAAATACATCCACATACCCAACACACAACTGGAGTATAAAATAGCATGTTCTCATGTACATCTTCCAATATGTTGTACATAATATAGAGTATAAGGTGCCCTGAAGGTGTCTGCAAAGGGGAGAATCTGCAAAAGTTACAGTTCAGGATGAATGTACACAGAAACACACCAAAAAACATGCGGAGAGCTTGAGTAAACATTATTTTGGATCAATACATATATTAACAGATTTAAAAGTCAGTACTGAATGATCAATTTAGGAGAGAATCGTTTGGGAATTTAAATTGATAAGAACATTTTAGTCATTGCCATGGGGGCTTTAATTAAGAATTGGACCATGACTCAATATATGGAGATACTTCCCACCCCACAGCAGACTCCAGCACTCTTGCCCTTTCATCTGTAACATAAGACTTTAATTTTATTGCTCTAGTTTATCCTAATGATGTATCACCCCATGCACAATGTCTTAATGTCTCGCAAATGTTGTGCTCATCTTTTAGTCTTTCTTTTGTAAACTTGCTTGATGAAAAGATATCTATGCTACAAAAGCCTGCAAATATGATTTTTGGGGGGGTTAGTCAAGAAAGGTATCCTTCCTGTAACTCCTGTATCTCCACTCTTTCTTTTTTGGCACAAAAGTATTTATCTTCACATAGGGCATTCTGGCTTACTATGCTTTTTGTTCTGTATGTCTTTTCAGTTCAATAAATCTGCTGAGTAAAGACAAACTTTCCACAAAGAGTGATTAACGTTCCAAGGGCCTGTTTCTGAAAAAGTTTTACCCCAAGCTAAATTAAAAGTGGAGCCCCAAATGCTAAAATGTTGTGGAAGCAGCACAAGAAAATCCAGTCCATTCTTAAGGCAGAGGTGCATAGCGCATTACCCACCCGTATTAATCTTGTCTGAAACTGACCTTATGGTGATAAATGTATGGCCCAGCAATTGGGAATTGTCTAGATAGAACAATGGTTGCACATGCACACTGCCATTCTATTCATTGTCTATAACATACTTGCCAACCTTTTTTCTCCTTATTCTCCTTATTCCAAATTATTTTAGACCCGTCCACGAGAACACCTCCAATCCAATCCTAGGGACACCCTTTTTAGGATAAGGTTTGCAGAAACCCTGTCCCTTTTGCAGCTCAGTTTGCAGGAATCTCCTAAAAGAAATGGGAGGGTTGGCAGGTAAGAATATTGGAGATAACCAAGTCCATTAACATGAACAGGGCAGTTTGAGTGTGTGCAACTACTGTTTTATTCAGGCAGAGCACATGAGAACCCCATTCTTAAGATTACTGGAGTTACCAGCACCAAGACCCTCAGCGATCATACATTTATCACCTATCAATATATGTTGTTGGCGACACAACCTATTTAACATATATGTGAACACAGCACACACAAAGCACACACAGAAGCTCCTCGCACGCTTCTCTCTGCTTATCTACTTTTATTTTACTTCTATAAAGATAACACATAGAAACACCAGATGGCTGCAGCTAATAATGTGATACATCAATGGTTCCTTTAGGTATGCCATACACCTCTATGGGGCACAGTGCCAGAGAAGCATAGGGAAAGAATGGAAAAACCTGCAGTAGACGTCCTCCTATCTGACCTCTAGACCAGTCTGGTGTTGCAACAGTCACACTAGGACGATTCCATGGAAACCAATGAGATCAGTTCTAATCTAGTAGTATGACAAAACAAATATTGGATCACCAGAGTGACCCCAATAAAAATACATATATTTTATTCATCTTTTTTTATTTATTTTTTTACAATAAAGCCCATAATGCAACCCAGATGCATTGTATTGCAGGATCTTTTATATTTGTAAAACAGGAGAAAATTGCTCAAGAACAATGTAGGCTTCCCCAGTTCAGAAATTGGCTGGTTCTATATTAACCTAGATAATAATCTTGACGTAAAAAAAAATAATTAAATTAAACATCTAGTTATGCATACTGTGTCTGCACAATGTCCTGCATACACTGCATGTGTTAGAATCTCTTCTCAGTTCTTTTTTTAATCTTTTATTCATAGCATTGCAGGTGATGAAAAATTTATGCCTTGAGTCTGGCAGTGAAATAAATGCAAAATGAAAACAGAAGCGGTTTATCCTGACAGCTTAAATATCTTTATCTAGCATATGGCTGCACTGTAAAAATCACTAGGTGACTTTTAAAATCTCCCACTTGCAAAAAAAAAAAAAGAAAAAATCAAAAATTGTAAAATGACGAGCAAATTTATCCCAAATACCAGCAGTAACAGAAATGGGTTAATCATATGATTTTGTTAATTAGCTGCTTGCATTAGAGAAACTGAGTATTTAAAAAAAAATAAAATTAATAAAATGACACACAAGCTTAAGTTGTTTATATAATTTCATGTATGTAAAATAAAAACATATATAACACTGGACAATAATAAAATAAATGCATTGCTGTCGGTGTTGGAGAAGATAGAGGTACTATCTACAGTCATTTGTCTACTACTGGTTGCTCTATCTTGACATTAAATATTTCATGTCTTTTGAGTAGCCTCCATATTTATATGTGCTGTTGTTTTATATTGTGAAAAGTGAATTTATATCTGTAATACAAAGGGGTTTTGCCAAGAAGTGAGTTCCTTACCTAACAGGCTGATACTCCCCTATTGAGGCATGAAAAAGGGGCGTTGGGTTTCTGTGTTTAAAAAAACAAGTACCTCCTCTGTGATGTCATCACTCCACCTCCCATGCACGTTCCCGAAACTCAGTCTCTGTAGTTGGGCAAACATTGTTTTGCTAATCCACAGAGGAGAACTGTATTGTGCACAAGCTATATACGTTTTCTCCCTCTTATTTGCTCAGAAGAGAAGATAAGCTCAGCAGGCAGCCTTCTTTCATTCCTTCATGAACCGAACGACTGCAGGAGGAGAGGGAGGGGGCTGAGCAGGGTTCCATGGAGCGTCTTCATGTTTACTCATAATTACAACCAGTGGATTCTCTATACAAAAGACACAGGATCTTTCTCCCCAGTCCCTTCAAAGCTCGTTCATGTTCCCTGCCATCCGATAAGAAGTGCAAACAACGCAAGTGCTGCCAGATCAGCTCCTGTCAGCTCCTGGTCGTGTCTAATGTAAACTGTCAGGAAACCAATGGCATGTAAGGAAGGCTGTAGCTCTCAGAGGCTTCACTTTTTTTGATTACATATATTTAGAAAAGTGATTAAATACCCATTTTGGAGGATCCCACGTCAACATTAGATCGTGGAAAAACCCCGTTAAGTCAAACAGAGAAACCCAAATATTGTATAGACTCATTAGACACAGAGCAATACATTTCAAGCACTTATTTATTTAAATGTGGATGATTATGACTTACAGCTAATGGAGACACAAATTTCAATACATCAGAAAGTTAGAATAGTGTATAAGACCAATTGAAAAATGAATTGTAATCCAGAAATGTTGGTATACTGAAAGATATGTACAGCATGTGCTAAATATTTTGTCAGACTCCTTTGGCATGAATTAATGCATTGGTGTGGCATGGCATTTAGGTGATCAGCCTGTGGCACTGCTTAAGTGTGATGAAAGCACAGGTTGTGTTGATAGTACTCTTCAGCTCGGCTGCATTGTTGGCTCTGGTGTCTCTCATCATTGATTTAGGTCAGAAATGTTTTCTGGCCAATCAAGCGCAGTGATGCTGTGGTCAATAAACCAGGTATTGGTACTCTTGGCAGTATGGGCAAGTGCCAGGTCCTGCTGGAAAAAAAAATCAGCATCTCCATAAAGCTTGTGAGCAGAGTTAAACATAAAGTGCCATCATATTTCCTGGTAGTCGTTTGTGCTTACCTTGGACTTGATATAACAAATTGGAACAACATCAGCAGATGACATAGCTTCTCAAACCATCACTGACTGGGGAAACTTCACACTGGACCTCAAGCAAATTGTTGCCTCTCCACTCTTCCTCCAGATTCTGGGACCTTGATTTCCAGTCCTTTTTGTCTTTCTTAGCCCAGATAAGATGCTTCTGATGGTGTCTCTGGGTCATGAGAGGCTTGACACAAGAATTGCGACAGTTGCAGACCATGTGCCAAAAAATTCTGTGTGGTGGTTCTTGAAGCACTGACTAGCTGCAGAAAACTCCTTGTCGACCTCTAGAATTACCTTCGCTTCGCTCATCTCTGTTGCTTGTGCATCTTTTTTCTATCATATCTTTTCCTTCCTCACAACTTTTCATAAATATGCTTTAATACACACACTGTGAACAGCCATCTTCTTTAGCAAGGACCTTTTGTGGCTTACCCTTTATTGTGGAGGATGTCAACGTCTTCTGGACAACTGTCAAGTCAGCAGTCTTCCCCATGATTTTGGGGCCTACTGAACTAGATTAAGGCACCACTTAAAGACTTAGGAAACCTTTGCGTGTGATACCATGAGTCGACAATATTGTCCTTTCTCACATTATTCTTATTTTCTGATATACTGAATTTTGAATTTTCATTAGCTTTATACCATAATCATTCATATTAAAATAAGTAAACCCTTGAAATATATCGCTCTGTGTTTAATGAGTCTATACAATATTTGTTTTTTTTTACTTGAATTACTGACTAATAGTAATTCATCATATCATCAGAAAGTTAATTTATGAGTAAATATACTTTCATTGGTTCTCACAAGATCACAGGCAATTAGATATAGCTTGAGTATTGTCCTTTATGTCACCATGATTAAACTATTGCGGGTAACTGTATCACTTGTTTACTACTACTGGTTTACTTGAAAGTAAATTGTTGCTGCGTGGCCACTAGAAACTGGTAGATTGCCCTCTGGTTCACTCAGTGTAGCACATTAATCCACTGGCCAGACACAGATTGTTTGTAACCCTTTGATTGGTACTAGCTGTTATTCGGTGTGCTAAAAAGAAAGGGATTTCTACAAAGTTTGGGATAATGTTATATGTGTAGCACTGAAGATTAGTTGGGAACATTTCAGGAAATATGCATGTTTTAGAAGAGGGTTTTGTTGGTATGATGTTCCATATTAGATTTGTGAAAAGTAAATGACATAGTTTGTTAGATCAAAAAAAAACATATATAGTGTTGATCCAGAGGAAGGCAAAACCCTCCATGAGGTAGAAGCCTGTTGTCATCATTTTAGGGGAAGAATTCTTTCCCGACTCCAATCTGGCAATCAGAATAAATCCCTGGATCAACGACCCTTCTTCAGAATCCTGGTCACTATAAACTTGTTATATTATTACACTAGAAATGCATCCAAACCCTTTTTGAACTCTGTTAGTGAATTCACCATGATAAGTTCCTCTGGCAGAGAGTTCCACAGTCTCACTGCTCTAACAGCAAAGAATCCCTTTCTATGTTTATATAGAAACTTTCTTTCCTCAAGACGTAGAGGATGCCCCCTTGTTCTGGATCCAGTCCTGGGCATAAATAGATCTTGAGAAAGATCTCTATATTGACCTTTAATATATTTATACATATTTATTATGTCCCCCTGAAGCTGTTTTTTCTCTAAACTAAATAGCCCTAATCTTGCTAATCTTTCTGGGTATTGCAGTCCACCCAGTCCTTTTATTATTTTTGTTGCCCGCCTTTGAACCTGTTCAAGCTCTACAATATATATCCTTCTGTTTTTTACGATCTCTTCTAAATAAACTGTAACCCTGTAAGTTAACTGCCCAGTATTAGCTCTCATCCAGCCATGTCTCAATTATTCCCACTTTGTCATATTTTTCTTCAGAGCTAGATAATTCGAGCCCATTAATTGTATTGGTGAGGCTCCTGGCATTGGTAAGCATGCAATTTAAAGGTTTTTTTTGGTTTTCAAATTTTTTTTAACCCTGTCCTTATTAAGTATTACTATACTCTCTCTCTCTCTACTCCACCCCCTAGTTTATTACTAATTCCCAGTTCTCTATTCTCTAATACAAAAATATACTACCATACAATAGGCACCAAAACCAATTCAAATATTGAATTCATGAAACTGCATTACTGCTAAATTTTGTGCGCCCACCTACAACATTAAGGTAATGTGATTGGATGGGTCCCTATAATTGGTGTAAATGGAGCCTGTTGCTCTAAACACAATTTGTGCACCAAAAGCCTCCATTTTATGGATACATAAAAGATAGAAATAATGCAGTTAAAGGTGTGTTCTCACCATGCTGTTTCACAGAGCCTGCTCTTCACAGCTTCAGAGTCCAACTTCCTAGTCAGGTTGAGTTCTATAGCAGTGATTGGCATATCAGCTCTTCTTTTCCTAGCTGAGTCTGTTAAAGGGACATTCATAATGGAAGTCTTTAAATGGCAGGGCACAAGGCTCCAGAGCTGCAAAGCTTAACATTTGTCAGTAGGAGACATAAATAAGCTCCTGTGCTATTGATTAGACACAGCACCATCCAACCACCAGGTTACCCTAGCACAAAAAGATGGACAGTAACCTAGGGATGCTTGTGTATACAAGCAGGAGATAAAAAACTGACCTAGTTAGAAAGCAAAATCAAAACAGCAATGTATTTGGTAATAGTCTTTATTTACCTTTGTGTACATCTTTAAAGCTAATCAATGTGGTAAGAAAACCTTTTTTAATTGTTCCATAAATTCAGTGTTTGTGTCGGTTTTGATGCCTACTGGGTGTTACTGTATTTTTATGTTGAAGAATATGCTTTTTGCATTATAACCACAACAGCTTGACTAGTGTCTGTTTTTAGTTGTGCTTGCAAATTTTTGTGAGTTCTGTAAAAATAATTGCAGAGCAATTGATAACTAAGTTATACTTAATACCTTTTAGAACCAAAAATATTATATTTCTCCTAATATACCTAGATGAACTATCATATGATCTGCCATAAAACTGGCTCAACTACAGGGCAAACTGCATAAAGTTTCATACAAAAAAAAATAAGCAATAGCAATAGCTATCTTACCCAGCACAAGCAAGAGTCGAAAACTGATCTACTTATTTTTAAGCTTTTATTCGCTGTTCTCTCCATTCTAGCTCTTAAGGGGTTCCTGAGCCTGAGACACTCATCTATGGAATCCTAAACGAACATATGCAAAGATCAGATGAAAAAGTTACACAATTTGTAGACTGGTAGAAGCAATATGGAACATTTTTCCTAAGAAAACTGTTCCATTCTCTTTCCTGCCTTGATGCAGTCACAGAGTTCATGAAAAAAGATCTGGAATGGAATATGGACATGAAAATCACGTAAACAAGACCTTAAGTCAACTGATCAATGGGCTGGAGCTAACAAAACTGTATATAATTACAATGATACAAAACACTAGTACATGACTGGTAGGGTTCACTTAATAAACCTGCTTCTATTGGTTGTATATAGGTTACATTGAAGACATTTATATTTCTATTTTTACATTTTTCAGCAATGTGCTTACTACTCAGTATTTTCATGTATTTACTGAAAATGTATGGAAAAATTCTCGCGTCCCTCGGGAAAGTTATAAGGTGATATTAATGCTACACAGAAATCATAGTCAAATGTAACAAGCTAGGAGGGGATAAAATACCATTCATCATTCATGATATTGTCATACATAGCAATTTATGGAAATGGGAACATAGTGCTATGAGTAACTGTATGGAAGCCAGTATTTATAATTAGCCCTTGATGTTCTATAAGCCCAGAGGAGCTTCTAGAACAAAGGTTCTCGAGGAAAGGTGACCCATTTACATCTTCACTTTCTCTGGACATTTGTTGTTAAAGCATCCATTCTGCTCATGATTAAAGAGATACATATCGGTGACTTTTTTTATCATTGCTAGCTGTATAGTATTAATTCCACTGCTAGAAGTAACTGTTGACATATATATGGGCACTATTAAATATTACCGTACGTCAGAAAAAGATATGTTTTTGAATATTGTCCCTTAGGCCCTAAGCACCTGACTGCATGTATTTTTTCACAGAGCCGTATAGAGGTACATGGGCATAGAAATACACAGGCATTTTCTGTACTGATTTCATCTTCAGACTAAGGCATAAAAGGAATTGGCAAGATACACAGGATGTTGTTGAAGCATTGGTTATTTTACGGCACAAACATCTCCCTCATACGGCATCCAATTGAACATGATATGGTGGAACGAAATCCCTGAAGCTCCAAAGTATGGAGTTGTCCATGTGCTGCTGTACAGCCTTCTGCACACAGCTCTTATGTCTGCTAGCTATTAAAATATTTCAAGTTTTATGCCCTAATTTGACTGTAACAATGGATGTCCTAACATCTAATATGGCTTCTCTGTGGCACATTTACACAGAACAGTGTATTCAGTTTTTGTGTCACTTAGTGATTTTCACTAAGGGCGACATGTCAGAAAAGAGGCGCCTCCACGCCAGTTTTAAGGCACATTAAATCAGTGTAAAGTGCGCCTGAATGAAGGAACCTATCAAAAATCTGCCGTGTGGTATACCTTGCATTGTAAAATTGATGTGCCTATCTAGGTGCATTGCATAATTTAGGCACATAGCATATCATTGTTAGCATATTTGATGCGCCTACTTTAGGCACATTCGTGCCGGACATATAATGTGCCTAGTTTTGGTGTATAAGGCCATGTTCACACGGCTTAAAACTGGACGTATTTCAGTCCGCAATTACGCGCCGGAGTGCGCAAATTATGGGCTGACAACGTCCCAGTCATTACGGTAATCCACAGCTCTCATAGAGAACTATGGATTACGTCTCCTCTACCTGCTCGGCGAATACGCCGAGGGGGGAGATAATTCACATGTGAATTACCAGTGGCGTATACGCGCCGCTGGTAATACAGGTCTATGGGCCGTCGAGGTGCCAGCCCCCCACACCCGCCCCCGCTCCCACCCCCGGCCACACGGCGTAATTGCGGGGCGTAATTACGCCCTGCAAATACACCGTGTGAACCTAGCCTAACAGTTCACCTGCACAGGTTTTTAAATCAATGCAGAGTACCTTGTAGCTGGAGCCTTCACTCCCTGAAGAGTGGAGGTCTGAACAGGCCCTAAGAGAGGTAACGTTAGTGTAGGTTCCCACCTGTATTGAGGTCCCCTTCCTGATTGGGAGATGGGTTTAAGCAGTTTTGATAAAAAATGTGAACTAAGAGCCTCAAAAAAATGTCATGCATCCTGAGTAGCAGAAAAGCTTTTCCATAAATTCCTATGTGCCTTTTGATAGTTCTTTTAGTCTGCTGCTGACATTGGATTGTGTTTGTATATTACTGCCACACCAGTGTGCACCTATGCTCAATTTTTTCACAAAAGTTTTTTAGATGTGTAGAACCAAATTTTGTTTTGTAGACAGTTCATTTATATAGAGAATAGGTCATCAACAGTTTTCTTGGCATAAAATACACCAAAACAATGATGCATTCGTATTGGGACATGTTGCCCTAAGTATCCAAACCATTTATTCCTGGATTTTACATACACATGGTTTTGACACTCTTTGTAAAAATAACATTGGCTGGGGAATCCCTGTATATCCACTTTATATATACGTGATCTGATCTGTAGCTATCTTTTAAAATCATCCAAATTACAGGAACTAATTTTTGGGTGTAGTAGGAAGACCCCTGCTTTTGATCTGGTCTCCTGTCTGTTTTTCCTATCATACCTGCCTATAAGATAGCATCATTTGGAACGATGTGGGCTATGATACGGCTCTGTGTGCTTGAGGTCTCATGATTATATCTCATTGTAATGTTTCCAGATTGTATTTTTATAATCACTCTATAATCAGATTTTATGTTGCACATGGTGTTCCTTTTTATTTTATTTTTTTGTAGTCTTTCCCTTTTTTTATTCTTAATCTTCATCTGTTTTCTTCAAGAGATCAAATTCATATTTAGTATTGGGAAATATGAGAACATTTGTGTAACTGATAGATTTATTTTGTTGGGAGTAAGTTTCCTGGCTCCAATAATATGCTGCATTCTGTAGATAAAACTGGGTTCTGCTTTTACCTCTCCTTTAGATATATGCAATGTTTCTAAACATTAAATAACATGAGGCCTGGAACCTTTATATTTAAAAAAAAAGTTGTTCAATGAGATGAATACAATTGACACAGCAATCACGTCATTGCATTCCATTGCAGTTTCCAGAGTAAAGAAAACACTTGTAGTAAAGCTGAAAAATTTACCACTTACAGTGTCATCTGCAAGAGCTAGAATACAACAATGATGCATTCTCTTAATTTGCACTTTATTTTATTTCAGAAAATGAAGACTAATTATGCAAAGACATTCAAATTTACATGTGCTATGCACACTGAATGATAAGGTTTATGCTTTCTACAAGGCCACAAACTTAATACATCACTATTGGAGAACTTTGGTAGCTTCAGACAAAGATATTGCCTTAGACATAGCAAGATCTTGCTGTTTCTCTGCAAACAATATCCTTTTATCACTATTTTATTTTACCTGCTGTGTTTTCTTGTTACTGGTGCATTTTTTGTGTATAACTTTATATAAAATTCACAATAAAATATGACTCCGTAAAAAAAATAAAAAAATAAAAAAAAAAAATATTATATATATATATATGTATGTGTGTATTTTTATATACTGTACATATATATGTGTGCGCGTGTGTATATATATATATTATAATGGAAAACTTTTGACGCATTCAAAAGCGCAATATATACATTGCCCTTTTGAATGAGTCAAAATTTTTCCATTTCTTTTAATGTAAGACCATAAGAGCATTGAACACATGATGACATGAATTGCTAGGATTACACATCGTTGATAGGAATACTTAAAAGGATTTAAAAACTAAATGAAACAAACATACAGGTGCATGCTGTCATGGCTGCAATATAAATGCAAACACACAGAAAATATAGCAGCACACAGCAAATTCCAAGGTATAAAAATGGAATGTGAGTTATTTTAAAGTGCATTGTTGCTAACCAAGTGCTTAATAGCCTAAGACCTGGTTCATATAGCGTATTGTGACCCTTAAATTTGCGGGCTGCAAACGCATTGGTAGCACTCTTGAAATTATGACCTTGCAAGCTTGCAAAAAGTTTAGGAATAGTTAGAGGAACCTGACAAAGAATTTCAGATGTTGACTTGGCCTCCAAATGCCCATCATCTCAATCTAATTGAGTTTTTATGTGATGTGCAGAAAAGCAAAGCATATCCATATCCTCTTTGATTTTTTCTGGACAACTGATCCATAAAGCATGGGCAGAAGACATAACCCACATCAGGGCTGTCTCAACAGCGTTAAGGGCCCATGGGTAAACCAGTGCACTTGGCTGTACCCAAACACATGACATCACACCAGGCTCATTCAATTGGAACAGAAAAAAATTAAATAAAAAGCAACTCTCAAAGCCTAAAGCAGCCTGTGGCCTGCAAGACTAATTGACAGGGCAGAGAGCATATGGCATCCTGAGGATTATGGGGACATACCTTTGACCACCCGGGGCCCTATATTCCTGGGGCCCCTGGGCAACTGCCTAGTGTGCCCAATGGATAAGAAAATCCTGACCCACAACCATTTTTTATAAATCACAACCAGAACATAATGCCTTTTAATGACAGTAACCCTATAATTAAGGATGTTACAGAGTCCGGTCATTTAAGAAATCTAGCAGCAACATGTGAGGAAAACCCCCACAATTCTCACCTATTACATCCCAATGATGCTCCAAGACCACTGCTTTCTTTACATAGCAGCAGTGATGGTGAAGCATTTTGACTGACATCATTCCGTCATGTTAGAGAAAATAAAGACTGATTGGGAGTAACTGGGACATCAGTGTTAAAGGGGCAGGTGATTTATTGGGTAGGTATTTTTTTCTTGTAGTCAATTTCTTTAAAAAACACTCCAAATTTTTTAAGTTTGATAGAAATCCTTGTGAGATGAATAATGTTGCTGATAACTTTTCTTACTTCCGGCTCTACATAGTGTATATGGCACCATTTGGGTCCTCTATTGGGTCATCTGACATAAACCTTACCTTGATGAAACACAACATCTGCTATGTGACCTGGAAATTAATCTTGGCATTCCTTTGGGATACTCTGTCAGTCCCATAAGGAAATATAGGGAGACTGACTTCCACATGAAAAGCACAAGTGTTTCAGCAGGTTAAGGTGACGCAACTAAATCTCTGATTGCCGGTTATAAAAGCTATATAAAACTGCTGCTAAGAAAAATTATTGGCATAACTGTTCATCTCAGGTGGATTTCTATTGGACGAAAATAGATAAATACTTAGTGGTTGTTTGATGCAGACCCCTTGCTCAGACTCCAAAATTCAAACTCCGTCCCATATAGTAATCCAGAAGAAATGTCAAGGTTATATTTTTTCTGTTGAACACTAAGGATGGTCGAAACAAAGCGGCAGGTTATTGTGGAAGGTCTACAAATTCACAGACTCTAGGCAATCCTGCTGCACTCCATTTTCTAAAACAGTACAAGGTTTTTTTGTCTTTATTAAATTTTTGTTATTATTATTATTTTTTATTCCCACTAGGGGACTTAACCATGCAATCAATTGACTGCTCATATAATACACAGCATTACTTAGAAGTGCATTATATCTTATACCTGTTGTTGTAACCCTGCCAGGCATCCTACTGGATCCTACCTTTGGCAGGGCCTAAAAAGCAAACACATAATTCAGACCTGGAAGATCCCTGGCTACTATGTAAAACTATCAGCTCCTTGGGAACACATTGTAGAGGATTCCAATGGAGTAAGAAAGGGAACCACCGCCCTAAAAATCCTCTTAAATGCAATATTAACTATTCACTGAGGCATATAAGGAGTTAAACAGCTCAGATCTGAGGTCTGTCCACTCTCTGCCATTAGAGCAGAAGACTATTGCTATTTTTATTTTGCCTAATTTTAAGAGCTAGAGAAGTTCTTACTTCTTGCATGTGTACAGTAGCTAGATTACTGACCACCTCTGACCTAGCAGTGGCCAGCATAGTGAGGTCATTCCCTGCTGTGTCTTATCAGCAGCACATGAGCTTGTTGTCTTTCTTACCGACAAGCTTCAACCCTTAAGTGCTCTGTAGCCTTTTGCCCAGCTGTCAAAACCACTTCATCATCAATGTCCCTCTATATGGCACGCCGGAAGTGACTGCTGAGCTTAGAGTGTCATCAGCAGGTTACAACAAAGATTCTCAAGTACTGGAAGAGTTGCAGAAATGCAAAGACGTGGGCATCTGTTGGCTACATCACACACTGGTGACTGCTTCATTGTAAACAATGTCCTGCAGGACCAGATGATGAATGCCACACCACTTCAAGAATGTTTAAGGGAGTTGAAAGGCACCAAGTGTCACTTCAGATCATTTGTTATCGTTTACATCAGCATTGAATGCGTAATAGATGGACGGCTAGGGCACCTGACCACACCACCAGGCACAGGCATCATTGTCTTGCATGAGCCCGGGAGCATCTACACTGGATGAGGGACCAGTGGTTCTCAGTACTGTTCAGTGATGAAAGTCTATTCACTCTGAGTAGAAATGATGGCAGTCAACAATGTTGAAGAGGTCAAGGAGAGCGCTATGTATCAGCCACTCAGGGGCGTTGCTAGGGTCCCAAAACATCCGGGGCCCGGGCCCTTTGTGTTTTGCTCAGTAGAGCTGGGTTTACACAGAATTTTTTGCGCCTCATTGTGAACTGCGGATGTGTTTTTACAGAGAAAAAACATTCTGTTCCTGTCACTGATTTTCTGCACATTCCACATAGATCCCGTCCATCTCCTCAGCAGTCACTGCACAATGAACATCAGCCCTGACAAATTTGCATTTTCAAAACCTCTCACCTCCATATGACAGTGTAATACCTTACAAATAAGTCCACAAATAGTCCACCGATACATGGAGCAAATAGACCATGCAAATAAATGTTACTAAAAAAAACTCCTACAAAACCAAGACCCAAAACTATTACTACTTAAGGATCAAATAATCCTGCCAGACCCTGACCAAACGCGACCACCACATGTGACTATCAGCTGTACACAGGCTCTGAAGACATATACCGTCACCATACAGTGACCATATAGTGGTAGATACTAGTTGTATGTAGATGCTCTGCAGAAATATAAGTGATTACACTGCAGTTACAATTAGTGACTTACAGGAAACGTCATTTCTGATCAGTGTCATTCACGTTCCCTTTTCTTCTCCATCCGGTTCACACCTTCATGCTGATTGCTCCCGGCCAATACTCGTCCCTGCAGATTTGGATACAAATATCTTAGAATCCTCACATTTCCAGCAACTCCTTAATTATAGGTATATAAGGCCCTCAGTTAGGTAGGTATATAAGTCCCCTCAGTTAAGTAGGTGTATAGGTCCCCTCAGTTAGGTAGGTATATAAATATAGGGTCACTTAGGCAGGTATATAGATATAGGGTCACTCACAGGCAGGTATATAGATATAGGGTTACTCCCAGGCAGGTATATAGATATAGGGAACTCTCAGGCAGGTATGTAGATATAGAGTCACTCTCAGGCAGGTATATAGATATAAGGTTACTCTCTGGCAGTATATATAGATATAGAGTCACTCTCAGACAGGTATATACATATAAGGTTACTCTCTGGCAGTATAAATAGATACAGGGTTACTCTCTGGCAGTATATATAGGTATAGGGTTACTCTCTGGCAGTATATATATATATATATATATATTATAATATATATATATATATATATATATATATATATGGAACTCTCAGGCAGTTATATAGATATAGGGTCACTCAGGCAGGTATATAGATATAGGGGCTCTCAGGCAGTATATAGGGTCTCTCAGGTAGTATACAGGGGCTCTCAGGTAGGATATAGGGGCTCCCAGGCAGGATATAGCGGCTCCCAGGCAGGATATAGAGGCTCTCAGGTAGGATATAGGGGCTCCCAGGTAGGATATAGGGGCTCCCAGGCAGGATTTAGAGGCTCTCAGGTAGGATATAGGGGTTCCCAGGCAATATACAGGGCTCCCAGGCAGGATATAGAGGCTCTCAGGTAGGATATAGGGGCTCCCAGGCAGTATACAGAGGCTCTCAGGTAGGATATAGGGGCTCTCAGGCAGTATACAGGGGGTCTCAGGTAGGATATAGGGGCTCTCAGGCAGGATATAGGGCTCCCAGGCAGGATATAGGGCTCTCAGGTAGGATATAGGGCTCTCAGGTAGGATATAGGGGCCCTCAGGTAGGATAGTGCTCCCAGGCAGTATACAGGGGCTCTCAGTAGGATATAGGCTCCCAGGCAGTATACAGGGGCTCTCAGGTAGGATATAGGGGCTCTCAGGCAGGATATAGGGGCTCCCAGGCAGGATATAGGGGCTCTCAGGTAGGATATAGGGGCTCTCAGGTAGGATATAGGGGCTCTCAGGTAGGATATAGTGGCTCCCAGGCAGTATACAGGGGCTCTCAGGTAGGATATAGGGGCTCTCAGGCAGGATATAGGGGCTCTCAGGTAGGATATAGGGGCTCTCAGGTAGGATATATGGGCTCTCAGGCAGGATATAGAGGCTCTCAGGTAGCATATAGGGGCTCTCGGAGAGGTAAACTCCATTAAAAATAACAACATTAATACTCACCTTACCTCCCCCGGCGAGCGCGCTCCTCTTCGGGCTGACACTCCTCTTCAGTCTGGCGCTCCTCCGGCAGCTCCTCGGGCGCACAGCCTATGACGACTGTGCGCCCGAGGACAGGCAGCGGCGTGATTACATCACTTCATCGCGTCGCTGCCAGCATAACAGCACGGGGCCGCGGCTGGTCCGCAGCGCTATGAGGACCCGGTGGCCCCGCAGTGTCGGATCTGTGCCTTCCGGAGGATCCAACGATCCTCCGCTGAGCCAGTCTGACACTGTCTGCAGAGCAGGGAGCGCTCGCTCTCTGCTCCGCAGAAGCCCTTAGCTGTATGTGCGTCCAGCGGACGCACATGCAGCTGAAGAGTCAGTCAGTGCTCCAGGCCCATGGCAGCGGCCTGGAGCCCGGGAGGTTCAGGGCACAGCGTACACAGCCGTACACTTTGTGAATGGTACAGTGACAGCCTCTACTAATTGCATAACATCATTAATCCAGTCATTGTGCCTCTGCATGAACAACACAGGGTTAATTTCATCTTCATGGATGACAATGTCCCAGCTCATCAAGGTCGCATCATTAGGGTATTTTAGGGTATGGCTGTTGGAGACTACGGTACCTTAAATTGCACTATCTCCAGATCTGAACCCCCTAGAAAACCTGTGGGATCAGCTGAGTCGCTGTTTAGAAGCTTGTAACCCTGTACCCCTGAACCTCAATGACCTGAGGAACACCCTTCAAGAAGAGTGGGATGCCATGCCTCTGTAGTCAACAACTCGACTTGTGAACAGCATGAGACATCGTTGTCCAGCTGTAATGGATGCTCAAGGCCACATGACATGTTATTGAGACATTGACATTGTTTATGGTGAATACCCTCCGCTACTGTTGGCTTTTGTTTCATTAAGCTGTTTGAGATCAGAAAATCAATGTTGCATGTTACGACTTAAATGGCCGACTTTCAGGATAAAATATCACTGTGCGTGAAACTTTTATGTTTATAGCTTGGTTCTGAAGAGGTTGAGGAGGATCCTACAGATTCTTAAATTTTGTTATAGAAGTTGGACCGGGGGTTTCCTAATTTACTATGTATGTCTAGTTGTATTTATTGTTGTTTTGTTGAAGCGGTATTGCTGAAAAGCCTGCATGGTTAGATATCTAGTAACTACAACTCTAATAAAGGTAATTGGAGATACTTATGATGCATTAGCTGTACAACACTGATTTAGACTTGACATTGAAATATTACTCCCCTGCAAATACGGTCTAACTAGTGCAATAAGGACAAGGTCGAAACAAAAGCATTTTTATGACATGAATAATACCTGAGCTGATTTTTATTTGGTTGGAGGCGATATATGTTTTTTAATCTTTATCTATTAAGCAGCTTATTTATCTCAACTATTTTTAACTTTTTTTTAAGCAACTACGCTGCTCTCATTCCTTTTTCATCTGTAGATTTAATATTGTCATGAATAAATCTAAATTGTTTGCTTCTTTATTTCAAATTCCTGGAGCAGTGTAAGAGCCTAGAGAGGTTTGAAGTGACAGGATTACAAGCAGTCTTTTGCATACACGGCCTTCAGGGGAGAGCAGCTACCTTGCATCTAATAAGCAAGAAAGTGAATTCGTTGAATAACGAATTAAGTGGCGTAAGTTGTGATAACAAGAAGCAAATGTAACTTCAGACAAATGGTATTTGCTTTATGTGGGGTTATCGAAAAGAGCTGGTACTCTGCCAAAGGGGACTAGAGAAATATATTTAAAAAAAAGTAGGGCTTGTTTCTGAACGAGGACAGTAAGGATCCAGCATTTTTCCAAGAGCCTTTGTGTGCCACTATCAAACCATTTGTCTCCAGTAGGGGGATAACTTTAAGGCAAGTCAGCTTGTTTGTAATGAACATTCCTAGTGAGTTTTAGATGGGTCACCCAGCAATTAAATAGAGATGTCTAATTGGTTAATCCATATTAGGGTCAGCAGCTGGTAACAGAATAAAAGCTCATGGTGCCCAACGTGCACATTTCAGAGCTAAATTGAATTATTAATCTACTCTTTGCTTCCCGGTATCTTCACAGGGACTCCTAACCTGCCATAATGAATAAAACAGAATTACTGCTTTACATTTTCATTATCATGAATTATACTTTAAATTGCAAATGTTCTCCTGTTTAGCTTGCACTGCATATCTAAACCTGTGCCTGCAAATTATTTGCACTGCTAATGTATCTATGTGTTTGTTTGTGTTTTAGCTGCCTACCGCTAGAAAAAAAAAAGAAACAAATGAAATTTGCAATCAAAATTAAGTATTTTTTTTTGTTGAGCGATCACACTAAATAGTGCTGGCAGTGTTAGATAGCAAATATTTGTTTATTTGTTTGCTGCTAGATAAATTAGAAGGTTGCTCATTACAGTCTATTGTGAATAATGCACTGTGATCTATAAAACATCACTGCAAGGTGATAAGAAGTCGAGAATAGACCTCAGTCTTATAGATCATGGTGTTTCCGCATTAAATATTTATATATATATACATACACACACATATATATAAATATATATTTATTTTTTTAATTTTTGCTTTATTTTAAAAAAAAAATGTTTGTTTTTTTAATTATAAATAGGCACCTGGCTGGTATGTACAGTGGGTTGCAAATATATTCCCAAACCTTGAAATTTTCTTCATTTTAAAGGTTACAGCCACAAACTTCAACTTATTTTATTGCTACGTTATGTGATAGAGCAATAGAAAGTAACAAGTATTTGTGAAGTGTAATGAAAGTGATACGTGCTTTTCAAAACATTTTCAAATTAAAAAACTGAAAAGTGTGGCATATTCAGTCCTACTGAGTCAATACTTTGTAGGACCACCTTTTGCTGTATTGACAGCTGCAAGTCTGTTGGAGTATGTATCTACCAGCTTTGCACATCTAGATGCTCACATTTTTGACCATTCCTCTTTGCAAAATAGCTCTAACTCAGACTGATTGGCGACTGTTTGTGTAAAGCAATTTTCAAGTCCTGCCACAGATTCTCAATGGGGTTTGGGTCTGGACTGTGATTGTTCCATTTTAACACCATTATGCTTTGACGTTAACCACTCCATTGTAGCTTAGGCTGTATGTTTAGAGCTGTGACTGCTAAAAGGGTGAACCTTTCCCCAGTTCAAGTTTTTTTGAAACCCTCTAACAGGTTTTCCTCCATATTGCCCTGTAATTTTAGCCCCAAACCATCTTCCACAACTCTGACCATTTTTCCCAATCCCTGCTGAAACAAAGCATGAATCTGCCACCACCGTGCTTCACGGTGGGGATGGTCTGTTCAGGGTGATGTACATTGTTGGCTTTCCTCCACACATAGCTTTTGTCATTTATTCCCCCCCAAAAAATTTTGGTCTCATCTGACCAGAGAATCTCCTTCCATATACTTGCTGTGTCCCATACATAGCTTTTTGCAAACTGCAAATGGGGCTTCTTATGTTTTGCTTTCAACAGGGGCTTTTTTCTTTCCAATCTTACATTAAGGCCAAATTTGCAGCGTGCCTGACTAATAGTTGTGGATCACTGCAGCTTCTCCAAAAACCCCGGGGCCGGGGGCATAGAAAAAGATTGGGGGCCCGGGGTGCAAACTTCCGGAACCGTTGTGGCCAAACTTTTCAACCCCGGGTTTCCCCTATTTGATGTGAGGATGTCTGTGGTGCAGTCACGCAGAAAAATTATTTCTTTTAAAAGAAATGATAAATAGAAAAAAATTTAAATCTAAAAAGGGGCCGAAAAAAAACCGGGGGTTGTTCCCTCTTGCCCGCCTCCCCCTCAAATAAAAATGTTGTGGGATGGTTTGCTGCAGCTACTGCCAGCACCGTGCAGTCGGCAAATGTAGCCGATCGCGGGTCTATGTGCCCCTTTATAAGCTGTGGGGGGGGGGGTTTTGGGTACCTGGCCCACGCTGTCCCCCCTGTAGCTACCCACTGCCCCAACAAAATTTTTTTAAAATATAAGCTAATGAAGGCTTCCATAGCTTCTTTAACGTTTTTTTCTTTCTCCCCACATGCAGTAATATTGGAACCCCTTTTGGCACACCCTTCTGCATTACTTATATAATGAAGAAGGGTGTATAAATGGTCAAGCCTCCTAGTGGTTAGGTATTAAAGGGAACTAAAGTCAATAAATTTTTTTTTCAGTATAAAAAAAAAATAAAAAATTTTGAAAGTTCAAATCACCCCCCCTTTTGCCATTTTACAAATGAATAAAATAAAAAAAAGTTGGTAATTGGTATTGCCATGTCTGCAGGGGTGTTGCTAAACAGTTTAATCCAGGGTTTATGCCCCGGATAAAACTGTTGCTGCTCCGTAGTGGTGTGTTGCTGGCTTCTGGGTGTGCATAACGGTTTTTCAACTGTAGCGTTCCCCAGCTCCCCCCCCCCCAAGTTCGGTGTGTTGCCAAAACAGGGGAGCAATCATTTAGGGATAGGCAAGGGATCGTGAAACTGTTTCCACGCCCCTTGCCGGATGATATTTTTAGTGCCTTAATGGACACATTGAGGAGCAAGCTAATAGACAAGGGAATAGTGACAGGTGAGTATTATAATAATTATTATTATTAATAATTTTTAACGAGGCCCAACCCACCAACCTACAGGGAGGCCCTTTATACCTACCAAACTAAAGGGAGGCCTATATACCCACCCAAACCTACGGGGGCCTATATAAGTACCAACTTACGGGGGGGGGAGGACTTTATATATCTACCAACTTACTAGGGGGACCTTTTAATAAAAATTAAGGGGGAGGCCCCTATACCCCTAAATATGGGAGACCCATAAACCCACCAACCATTGGGGGCACTGGATCCTCACCTATATACTGGAGGTCCTATATAACAATCAACTTACTGGGGGATCTATATCCCTATCTACATACTGGGGGCCATAAATCCCTACCCTTTGACTGGGACCCCACATACCACCCAAATTACGAATCCCCCCCCTATAATACCAACTTACTAGGGGGCCTAACCCTACCTACAAATGTGGGGGCATAAACCCCTACCTTCATACTGGGGGATCCTATATATCTACCAACCTACTAAGAGGCCCTATAAAAACCCAAATTATTGGGGGGGCCCCTATACTGCCAACCACGGGGGACCCCCATTTATCACCAACCTACTGGGTTGACCTATATACCTACTTGCAGAGGTGACCTATATATCTACCTACAGGGGGGCTATTTGTATCTACTAGAGGGGCTTTAACTACCCCACTTATGTGGGGGCCTATTTTTCCTACCAGTCTATTTTTTTTTGGGGGGGCTTAAAATTTTCCTACTGAGGGGGCCTAAAAACCTTTCCCACTGAGGGGCCTATAACACCTATGGGGGTCCTATATATATGTCACTAGTGTTGAGGATTATTATCGACAAATTTTAAATCGGCAAGTTTTTTTTTGATCGGATTTTTTAGATATGCAAATTTTGGTTAAAAACTGTGCATCATCTTTAAGATTTGGGCCTTTTTCGGGGGCTTTTTGTGATTTTGGCGGCCCGCAAATCAATTACAGAATAGAGCGGGGGGAGATGTGTGTGCGAGTCATGACTGGGTGTTTGGTTTCGATTGGGTGGAAAAAAACACATGACCCGTTTTAAAAAGAAAAGCTTTTTCCGTTAGCCTCAGTGTCTCTCGGCTCAGAGCAGAAGGGCGTGCGCTCTGCTTGTGTCCCAAAAAACCAGCGAAATTATTATATTTCTTCACAAAAAAAACCTCTACTATTAGCTGTGATCCCTAACAATTTAGTTATGATTAGAGATTAGGAGAAGATATTATGTAGTTAGTGTAGAGAAATTTTAAAAGGAGCATCTAACCGATGTAAAGTCACGTTGGTGAGCGGGAGGGGGGGTCCCCCGCAGGAGTGAACACGACAACTCTATGAAAGAATACTGGATAAATTCACCAAGACCTTAGTGTAGACATTGCAAAAGCTTATTATTAACAATTTTCTATTGAAATATTCCTGGATATGGGCAGCCTGAACATAATAGGGATACACATCATTTCAAGTAACTGCAGTCTCTATGTTAGGTGCAAAACTCCACATTTATTATCCAGTATATCAATTCAGATAGGTGTTCATTTTCAGTTTGTTTGCCCATTCCACCTTTGTTGAAATATTCAATCCACCTTTTACTTAAATTAGAATCTCAGCAAGTCAGCACAGGTTTGATAGGTGCCAAAAATACTTGAAAGTATCGCTAATCTCAATTCAGATACGTGGATTTGTGACTTTGGCGCACTACACCTTTGTTCATTGAGGCTCCCTTGCACTTTAAATGTGAATACTGCAAATTTTGTAGTCACCACAGGTGAATTGATAGTGCCAAAAAAACCTTTATTATCCAAATACTTACACGATAACGTGTTTTTAGCACTTTTGCCCAGTCCAGATTTGATGATAGAAGCCACCTCGTTAAATTTGAATCCAAGCATTGTGTAGTTACCACAGGTTAATTGTATAGGTGCCAAAAAATACCTTTTATTATCTGAAACATTACAGATACGTGTTTTTTTGAACTTTGGTGCACTACAGCATTAGTTCATTGAGGCACCTTGCACTAAATGTGAATACGCATTTTTTTTAAGTCACCACAGGTGAAATTCGATAGGTGCCAAAAAATGCATTTTATTAATCCGAATACATTTCATATACGTGTTTTTTTTTTCACTTTGGGCGCAGGCCAGCTTTGTTTGATAGATCTACTTTGCAGTTAAGATTTGAATACAGCAATTTTGTAGTCATCACAGTGAATTGATAGGTGCCAAAAATACACTTTTATTATATCCGAATACATTACAGTATACGTGTTTTTTGCACATTTGGCCCCAGTCCAGAAATTTGTGATAGAGGCCACCGTGCAGTTAAATTGAATCCAGCAATTGTGTAGTACCACATGTGAATTGAAGGTGCCAAAAAATACCTTTATTAATCCAAATAACAATTTCAAAACGTGTTTTTTTTCACTTTGTCGCAGGGCCACATTGTTGACTTGATAGATCTACTTTGCAGATTATTTTGAATCCAGCAATTTTGTTTTGATTTGCGGGATTTGAGAATAGTCTGTGATTTTGTCCGTCTAATTTAAAAAAGAGACTTTCCAAACTCTTCCATATCCTCTTCAAATTTGTATATTATCTGAACATGGAGCGAAATTCAGGTGTAAGCGAGCAAGAGGGGGTAGGACATGGAGTTAAGAGGTACGAAAGAAGGTGCTCCTTCCAGCGCAGGCGACAACACTCATGCCAACGATCATCAGTTTCAGGACCGTCAGCAGTCCATCGCTGGTTCGGGCCCAGTAAATCCTCAGTAAACGAACACGTCGCCAATCTTTCTTCATTGGTTAATGCAACCTGCACCAGCATTATAACCACCTCGTCCCTCCCAGTCCACGGCCCACAAATGTCGTCATACAAGCATCACCAGCATCCGTCCAACATGAAGCAGCCCAAATGTCAACTCTCTTGTACCCACCACTGTGGATAATCCAGTTTTCAGAAGACCTCTTGATGAACAAAAATTGCGGTTTGGGGTCATAGAGGCATGTTAAAAGATCAAGAGCAAAGAGGGAGTGATTTTCTCGTGGGCTCTGACGCCCAAGTTACTGTATGCCCAGTCAGAGGAGGATAAGAAGCTGGTCAAACGGCAAAAATGCCGGTCGGACGGCAACGCCTTGCAGTCCCTCTTGCATGTACCCGCAGGCCTCCTGGAAGCAGAATGATCAGGAACTACGAATCACCTGTGTTGATGATGATGATGACGGCATTGCGGATCCAACTGGTCTTTTTCAGCAGAATTTGCTGGCGAGCGCTTCATCACTGGACGAGGAGGAAGACGATTGGGTAGTGTCAGTACGGGTTCCGCCTCATAAAGGGAGAGGGCGGTCGCAGAATCCCCCCCTCTGATAAGGATTCCGCCAGCCACGTTCAGCGCAAACCCCGCTCCTCGCTTATCGCCGTCAAAAAGGTCCAGGACCTCTCAGAAAGCTTGGGCCTTACTTTGACCAAGCCTCGTGATTCACCCAGCATTTCATATGCCGCCTTTGCCGAAAACGCAAAGTAGAAGGCAAGAACCCTAGGTGGATTAACCACCACCAACATGTCAAGATCACATGCAGCGAATGCATGAGTTGAAATGGAGGCAACACTTTGGCCAAAAAAGGCCAGACCTGAATGCCGACACCAACCACTCTCACACCCCTCTATCTCCACCCTCCTCATCATCCTCCCGCCACCACCAACGTTACTCAGCTGCTCATGTCTCTCAGACAGAGTCAAGATCAGGGATCAGCCTCCGCTACAGCCTCCACCGTCACCCGATACCACCTCACACCCACCATTACCCCATCCCTACCCCATCTCCTCGCCAGTTACACCGTGCATACGTAAAGCGCCAGCTAAGCAGCCAGCCTTCTGTCTTCCAGGTTTGGAGCAAAGAAACACTTTCAAAAACCCCCCCAAACCATCCAAAGTCCAAAAGCTGAACTGTCGGCAATTTGCCAGCTTTTGGCTTGGAAACGATGCCAGTTTCCGTCTTGTGGACACACATGGGTTCAGACACTTCATTGGCCTTGCCTGCCCCAATACCAGATGCCGAGCAGGCATTTCTATTGCCAAAAAGCCTCCCTGCCCCTGGCAAGTCCACGTGTCATCTAAAATTTCAAGCGCGTTGTCTGCATCTGTGGCCGGAAAAGTCCAACTGACCACGCGACACTGGACTAGTAAGCACGGCCCACTTCCGCTATTCTCTGTGACTAGCCACTGGTGAGCTTGGTGGATGTCCCTGGTGTGGACGGTGGCTCCGCATTCTCGGCGAACGACTCTTTAAAACCGCAGGGATAGTGGCAGGGGTTCTTCCCCCAAGGTCCTCTGGTGGCATCACGTGGCCTCAAGGAGAAACCAGGCCGTGATGAAAATAATCTGTCTAGGAGACCGTCCACACACAGTCAGGAGCTGTGGACGGCTCTCCGCAACGAGACCGAACGCTGGCTGGGTGCCAAGAACCTTGTCCAGCAAGGTTTTGTGCAAAAACGGCAAAATCTGCTGGCCGCCCTTAAGATCGGTAGGCTGTAGCACATCCCTCCTGGCACATGTCATGAACCTTGTCGTCCAAAATTTCTAAAGAGCTACCCGGGTCTGGACTGCCTGCTGAGGAAGGCTCGAAGTCTAAGTTCGCACTTCCGCCTTCGAAACCCTGCTTCGCCCCCGCCTGGCTGCGTTGCAGCGTCAGCTGGGCCCCTCCCCGTCAACCGTCTCATTGTTGACGTGGCAACACGCTGGAATTCCACCCTCCACTTTGCTCCAGCGATTGTGGCAGCAGCGCAATGCCATTACGCAGAAACGAAGTGACACATGGCCTGACAAGCAGCGGTGCGGACCTCGGGTGTTGAGCCACCGAGAGTGGAGCAGGTGAAAGAGCTCTGCACCATCCTTGCCAGTTTTGAAGAAGCCACCAAAATGGTCATGCGGACAATGCCCTTGTCAGCATGAGCATTGTGGTTATCTTATTCGGGAACGATCGTTGGACACTCTAAACAACAGGTCCCGCCAGCGACGGAGGAGGAACGGACACAATGCGGACACGGAGCCTTTCCTCTCCCGTCAAATCCACAAGGCCGACATTTCCCACAATTTCATGGGTCTTCATTAGGCAGTGGTTCGGGTCCAGAGCTAGTGCAAGGTGGCCATCAGCTCTCAGGTGCATCATCTCAGGCAAGTCAGGGCTGTGTTGAAGCTTGCCGGAGGAGGGGGAGAGGAGGAGGAGGGATTCCTAGACACCGATGTTTTCCGAAAGTCCCTGCCTTGGAAAAGGGGCGCGAATTTGAGGCGGAGGAGGGAAAATGAGAAATCAGTTGCTAGTGCCCTCGACCCAGAGGCTTGGGAAATCAAGGCTCCATCTCTCACATGATGCTTGGATGCTCCATTTCCCCAACATGATCCTCGCATTAAGGCCATCAAAATGAACAACAGTTACTGGTGGCCACCCTCCTGGAACCCCGCTACAAAACAAAACTCAGCACTTTCCTTCCACCCACCACAATAGAGAGTAAAATTGCGGTAAATGGAGACCTTGCAGATTGATCAACTGTAAGACATCTGTTGCGTCTGCTTCACGTTCCCCAAATGTCAGGATGAACAACATCAGCGACGTGGACATGCAGTATAGTGGCAGTAGGTTTAAGCGGCAGTCAGCATGCAATGTGCAGAAAGCCTAATGGGAGACCTCAGGCAAGTCTTGTTTAACACCTCACCAACGCAGCAATTGCAGGCACACATCCAACACACAGAGATCAGCTTAAGAACATTGTGCACGACTATCTGCTGTCTCAACACCGATGTTTTTTAGTACTGTGTTCCAGACCCAATAGACCTTCTGGGTATCCAAAATGGACGAATGGCCCGAGCTGGCTCGTCACGTCATAAGGAGTTTGTCCTGCCCCAGCAGCCAACGTCATATCCTGACGTACCTTCAGCACAGCTGGAGAAGTCATACAGACAAACGCATCCGCTATTCCACAGATAATGTGGATCGTTTGACTTTCATCAAGATGAATCAGGCATGGATCTCTGATGATGTTTGTGGCACCAATTGCTGAGTCCACCGATTAGTTGCCGTGTCTACTTCACATTTCCTCATCAAACAGAAATGGTCCTCTTGAAAAATGTTTTTTAAAATGATCATTCTACTGCAATTTTTATTCTCTTTCCCCAACAGTACATTTTGCTGGTTTGCTGTGAGGAAGACTGTAAACGACAGCAAGGTTTTATGACAACACCGTATTCCATTTACTCACTTTATCTTAAGAAGTTTTCGCATTGTCAATGGTTTTTGATGTCCTGTTGCTGTGAGAATCAGCCAATAATTTTCCCTTTGGAACAGAAATGGTGGCTTTTTAGGTGGCATTTCTCCCTCACAATTTTTAATAGTGGCTGAGAAGTCATATTTATAATTTTTTTGGGTGTCATGTAGCATGTGAGATAAAGGCCATAATCATGGTCTTTTGGAACAGAAATGTGGCTTCTAAGGTGGCATTTCTCCCTCCAACAATTTTTAACAGTGCTTGAGAAGTCATTTTATAGATTTTTTTTGTCATGTTGCTTTGAAATGCAGCATTTCTACAGGTCCTAATTAAAAAAAAATGTTGTTTATCTAACAGATCATGTGTTCTTCACAATTGTCCACAAGTGGCTCAGGGTCCATGCTTTGAAATTTTTTGGTGGCATTTTGCTTTGAAATGCTAGCTATACTACCGGTCCTATTATAAAAAAATGTTTTTATTTTTCTAACAGACATTTGTCCTTCACAATTGTCCAAAGTGGCTCAAGGTCATGCTTTGAATTTTTGGGGGCATTTTCTTTGAAATCCAGCTAACTACATTCCAATCAAAAAAAATGTGTTTTCCTAACAGACAATGGGTTCTTCACAATTGTCAAGAAGTGGTCCTCAAGGGTGATGGTGCTGTCAGAAACAGGAATAGTAGGAACACTGTTAATGGACAAAAATTGCAAAATGAATTGTATTTTTCAAGCACCATTAACAATAGCTATCAATCCCTGTATTGAGACAACCCATTTAATACAATTAAAAAAAGAGAAAACAAAGACATGGTGGATTCTCATCCTATTTTAAAAATTGTTTTCTAGAATTAAACTACAAAAAAAATGCATGTACAAAATAGCTTGTTAAAAAATACCACTAATTGTACAAGGGAGGTACAGAAAACTTGACCAGATTAGGTTATTGCTGAGAGCATGGAGTAAGTAGCACGGACATAGAACAAAGTACATAGACAATTTCCTCAAGCACGTTTTGAGTAAAATGAGAAAAAGAATGCCAAGAAAAAGGGCATCCTGGGGTTTGAACAAGAGCGTTAACCCACCAGTATTTCGCATGTGAAGCTCAATTGGTCCGCACTCAAACGGAGGCAAGCGGCTACCCATGTCTAGACTGTTGTATTTGAGGAAGGCTGGATTCTCACACATCCGCTTCCGCACTCAGAGCTTCAGCACGACAGTTTTTCATTGCTGCGTCATCAGGGCATTTTAACCTGCGTGTTAATAGATGACAGACGCCATCCTGGCTCTCACTCGCACCACTGTACACTCCGGCCCTGGTCTTGCTGTGGCACAGGACAGGTATAGTCAATTCCAGTTTCAACTAAAATGGTGGATGAAAGACTCCTTTTTCCACCACGTTTTTATCTGGGGGTCTTACAGTTTTTAATGTCATATTCGGACCAGTACAGGTAATATCAATGTCCAGTTCAACTAAAATGTTGGTTGAAAGACGTCCATTTTTTCCGGCACGGTTTTTAATCTGTGGGTCAGACAGGTTTTAAGGTTCATGCTGCGGTCCAGACAGGGTTTAGTCAATGTCCAGTTCAACTAAAATGTGTTAAAGACTCCTTTTTCCCCGGCACATTTTAATCTGTAGGTCAGACAGGATTAAGGTTCATGCTGCAGTCCAGAACATGGTTTGTCCAATGTCCAGTCAACTAAAATGTGTGTGGTAAAGACTCCTTTTTCCGGCACTTTTTAATCTGGGGGGGAACAGGTTAATGGTCATTCTGCGGTACAGACAGATAATTAGTGTCCAGTTCAACTAAAATGGTGGTTTAAAGACTCCTTTTACCGGCACTTTTTAAGCTGGGGGTCAGACAGTTTTAATGGTCATACTGAAGTCCAGGACAGGTATAGTCAATGTCCAGTTCAACTAAAATGGTGGTTGAAAGACTCCATTTTCCGGCACTTTTTAATCTGGGGTCATGCAGGTTTGGGGCTCATGCTGCGTTCCAGGACAGGGATATTCAATGTCCAGTTCAACTAAAATGGTGGTTGAAAGACTCCTTTTTCCGGCACTTTTTAATCTGGGGGTCAGACAGGTTTAAGGGTCATGCTGCGGTCCAGGACCGGGCTTGTCAATGTCCAGATCAACTACAATGCTGGTTCATAGTCCCATTTATACCGTCACTATTTAATCCGTGGGTCATGCACGGTTTTTGGGTCATGCTGCGTTCCAGGACAGGGATATTCAATGTCCAGTTCAAGTAAAATGATGGTTCAAATAATACTGCCTTCTGGCACTTTTTAATTTGTGGGTGATGCAGGTTTAAGGGTCATGCTGTGTTACAAGGCAAGGATAGTGAATGGTGTGTGACTTTTTTTCTGTGGCCTTTATAGCCTAAGTGTTGTGCCTAAGATGTAGCAGGTATCCATTTGACTGTTGTGGCTGTTAATTCCAGCTTCTCCAGCCCTGTTTGGGTGTAAGAATGAAGGTGTTGTTGCTCTCCCATAGACTTTAATGGTCATCGCTCATAATCGACTGCTCACTATCGAAAAACCTTATCGATGGTGGCTGACTATCGACTATCGCCCAATGTCGATAGCCAACGTAATCGCTCAACACTATTCATGGCCTTTCTCTGTTCATACAGTCGGTCAAACATGTGCAGGCTGAAATTTCAACGGGTGGAAACATCGCATATCAAAGTGTGTTGGGGGAGGCCGTTCTGCCGCTACAACTCGAGGAGGGTGTTCCTGGCTTTGTAGGAATGGACTAAGTGCATGCACAGCTTCCTGGCCATTTTCAGAATCTTCTGATAATTGGTGGAAGACTTCAGGAACCTTTTCACAACCAGATTGAACACATGCGCCATACAGGGCACATGGACCATCCCTCCTCGGTGCAGCGCGGACACCATGTTCCTCCCATTGTCCGTCACCATGGTTCTGATTTGCAGTTGGTGCGGAGAAAGTGACACATCGATTTCTTGCTGCATGACGCAGAGCAGTTCCTCCCCTGTGTGACTTCGTTCGCCGAGGCAAGCCAGGTGTAGAACTGCGTGACACCACTGTGCCCTACACATGTGGTACGATGGAGCAGTACTTGTGGAGGCTGAGATGGTGGTGGTGGTGGAGGAGTAGGAGGCGGACATTGGCGCAGGAGCCGCAGTTTGACAACGTGGAGGAGAAAGCGGCGTCTCCTGTCCAAGTTGTTGGTGTGCTTGGGCAGGAAGCACATTCACCCAGTGGGCCGTAAAGGACATGTACTGGCCCTGACCGTAGTTACAGCTCCAGACGTCCGCGCTGCCGTGCACCTTGGAACAAACCGATAAGCTCAAGGACTGACCCACCTTCTGTTCTACATATATATGAAGTGCTGGTACTGCTTTTTTGGAAAAGAAATTATGGCTTGGAACTCTCCATCTCAGCTCGGCACAAGCCATTAGTTCTCTGAACGGTGCAGAGTCCACCATTTTGGAAAGGGATGGACTGCAGTACCAACAATTTGGACAGGAGCACAGTCAGCTTCTGCACCTTAGGATGGTTGGACGCATATTGTTGTCTCTTTGTAATCGCCTCGCTGAACGACTGTTGGCGCCATGAGTAGCGAGGAGCAGGAGCATCTGGACTGGGAGATGATGTCAAAGAGAAACAGCTCCCTTCCGCAGAGGTGGTGGAGCCTTGACTGGCTGCAATGGCATGCGTGCCACTGGGCGCTGCTGCTGCTGTTGCTGCGGCGGCAGGATGGACCCCCACATCTGAGCCACGTTTCTCCCAGGCCACCGGATGGTGATGCTGCATGTGTTGACGCAGGGCCAACCTTAGCTCCCTGGCCACGCTTCACTTTCTGCCCACAGATTCTACATATACCCATATTCGGCTCCTCCGGTGTCTTAGCAAAGAACTGCCACACCGCCGAGTATCGATTTTACCGCCCATGCTCCGCACTGAGTGACTACTGCCGCCGCTGCCTCGCTGAGCCCCTGTGCCGCTACTTCTTGGACCTGCGAAGCGGGTTTTTTACCCCGTGGTCGCTTGGCTCCCGACCTCACACTGCTGCTATCCTGCTGAATCACGGCCACACAACCCACTTGCTGGCTGCACCGCTGCCTGAAGCGCAAGCTGATGCCCTCTTCTCCTGACGATGAAGAAGCCCTTGCCTCACCCGGCTCCCAAGTGCGGTCGGCTACATCATCATCTATTTGTGTTTCATCGTCACTGCTGTCCTCATCACCGGTCTTGGTATGCAGAGGCTGACACCTCACAACATGACCTCCCATGCCACTCTCAACATATATACTTTGCCGCTACTGCAAGAGTCCAGGGGATATTGGCCCAATTTCTTCGCTGCCAAGTAGCTGCTGACTGCCCTCCTCAAATTTTTCATCCTCGCTATATAGTGGCCCTGAGCCCAGACCACATAGTAGATCTCTGGCTGAGGGAACCGGATGGGACAGAGGCGGGTTGAGGACAGGTGAGGGCCGCTGACCCGCTCCCGGGCCATGCCAACTAAGGGTTGTGTCTGACGTTCCCACCGACTCTTGGCTGGGGTTGTCAGATGTCATCTGGGAGGAAATAGATGACCTAGTCAACCAATCAAGAACCCTTGGGTTGCTAGTCAGCACACGGCCGCTAGATGACAGCGGCAGTTGTGGCCTCACCGAGCAACCCCTGTTGCGACGTCCCCTTGCTGTGCTGCGACCTGGGCCTGGAATGTTTGTGCCTCTGCCACTCGCAGGTGAAGAGCCTCCCACCTCTCTGTCTGACATACTGTTTGTTCTAAAATGTACAGACACTGTTTGATGAAGATATCTATATATGATAAATACACACCCTGTATTTGACTCCAAATGAACCCACTAAGAAGCTTGGGTAACCCTTGGATATAAATTGCGCTCCACAAATGGGCAGGAAAAATTGACGTATGTGCCGTTTAAAAACTCTGTGTATTTTACTGAATATAAAAGCACAAACAGGCTTAATTAACCTTCGGATATGAATTATGCTACAGAATTTCTTCTGTGGCGGTGAAAAAGAAAGTTTCTTTCACCGAGTACAACTGCAGAGAAACACTTAGTTAACCCCTGGATGTAAATTGCGGCAAAGAATTGAGCAACCACAAACTAGCAGCTTTGTAGCGTGTTACATTGGCGTGTTTTTTACGCTACACAAAAAGAGGAAAATTTGTAATTAACCTTCGCTTGTAAATTATGCTACAGGAAAATGTATTTTTTGGCGGTGAAATAAACGGTTCATTTTAGTCACCGCAGCAGCAGAACAACGCTTAATTAACCCCTGGATGTAAATTGCGCCAAAGAATTGAGCAACCACAAACTAGCAGCTTTGTAGCGTGTTACAATGGCGTGTTTTTTATGCTACACAAAAAGAGGAAAATTTGTAATTAACCTTCGCTTGTGAATTATGCTACAGGAAAAATGTCTTTTTTGGCGGTGAAAAAAACGGTTTATTTTAGCCACTACAGCAGCAGAACAACGCTTAATTAACCCCTGGATGTATATTGCGCCAAAGAAAAAAGCAACCACAAACTAGCAGCTTTGTAGCGTGTTACAATGGCGTGTTTTTTACGCTACACAAAAAGAGGAAAATTTATAATTAACCTTCGCTTGTGAATTATGCTACAGGAAAAATGTCTTTTTTGGCGGTGAAATAAACGGTTTATTTTAGTCACCACAGCAGCAGAACAACGCTTAATTAACCCCTGGATGTAAATTGCACCAAAGAATTGAGCAACCACAAACTAGCAGCTTTGTAGCGTGTTACAATGGCGTGTTTTTTACGCTACACAAAAAGAGGAAAATTTGTAATTAACCTTTGCTTGTGAATTATGCTACAGGAAAAATTTCTTTTTGGCGGTGAAATAAACTGTTTATTTTAGTCACCACAGCAGCAGAACAATGCTTAATTAACCCCTGGATGTAAATTGCGCCAAAGAATTGAGCAACCACAAACTAGCAGCTTTGTAGCGTGTTACAATGGCGTGTTTTTTACGCTACACAAAAAGAGGAAAATTTGTAATTAACCTTCGCTTGTGAATTATGCTACAGGAAAAATGTCTTTTTTGGCGGTGAAATAAACGGTTTATTTTAGTCACCACAGCAGCAGAACAACCCTTAATTAACCCCTGGATGTAAATTGCGCAAAAGAATTGAGCAGCCAAAAATGAAGTGGTATTTGTATTGTAAAAACGCTGTTTCTTTAAATGAATACAACAGGAACAGGCTTAGATCCCCCTTGGATATTCAATGTGCTGTGAGCAGATAGCATTAACATGTATATGCAGCTGCACTGGACACACACTGGACTTCAGATCCAATAACCCAAAAAATCAGAAATAGAACGTTAAGAGAAGCAGTCTCTGAGACAAGCTGTTAAACCCCCAAAAATCGCTGTATAAAAATGAGTTCTTTAGTAAGAGCTACAATAAGCAGCCGCGGCAGCACCTTCCCTGATCAGTACAGTGAGAGCAGTATGAGCTCCCAGCGTCGCGCCCGGACTTATATAGTGCGGTGACGTCACAGAATCCCACCGGTCTCTGATTGGCTTCATCTCTGCACATGTCATGTAGGCTATGCCCTTCTTCCTCCCAGAGTTCTTTGCCCCATGTAAAGCCATGTGCTCGCAGCCATTTTAGCAATCAAAAGCACACTTTGTTTACCCGAAGTACCCAAAAGTTCAACTTCATTCAGAATCGTTTTCCTGAAATTCTAAACGAATTCCACTTCGTTAGAATCAATTCGCCCATCTCTAGTCATATATAACCATATCATGTGCCAACATCATATTTCATAATCTAAACTTTTTAGGGTTAGGTCTGAGTTGAGAAACACGATCAATAGAATTCACTTTATCCCTTTGATGAACAATGATATGATGGGGATAACCCATTTCGATAAATACTTTCAAGTCTATTATTTGACAAAATCGAATCATGTACAATCCTTTTAACCCTAAGAAATTGACTATAGGGTAAAAACTGAAGCATAGGTCTAGAATGAAAACTGTCATAGCTCAAAATATTATTTCTATCTGTTGCTTTAACATATAAATCTGTAATCAATTTGTCTCCTTTCTTATAGACCATAGTGTCCAGAAAATGTAAGTTGGACAATGAGGAGGATGTTGAAAATAGAGAGGTTTCAGGGGCTTGTTCTCGAGATAGGTGCGGCACCCAGGGGGGGAGCCAATGCCTATCAGACATTAATGATATATCCTATAAATACCCTATAGTTGAAATAACCCTTTAAATTGCCCATTACTGTTTTCAGAATCTGTCACCTGGTTCAAGAGGCTGTTTATATCAGCCTGAGTATTTCAGTATCTGCCAGGTAAGATATATGCATACCAGCAACTAAAACTCTATATTTTAGCATGGTATAATATCTGCATAGCAACAACTAAAAATCTAAATATCCCTGTACTTTTGTAATAGTATCACTAACATGCCCCCTTAAACAATTCTAATAAAAAATATTTGGACACTGAAGGTTTACTTTTATTATTATTACCTTAGTTCATTTTCCAGGTATAGAGGACTAATGTTTGTTAGCATCCTGAAGTGCAATTCCATCTAACTACAAAGTTCACCATGCCCTTTCTGAGTAATGAAGTAGTTCAGATCATGTATGAATGACAATTGTTCTCCCATTGGTTTAATATGTCACAGTGTTCCTCTGCACTTGTGCTAAAAAGCCATTATTCATTGTTATCTGTTTGATGATCAAGAACATGTATAAGTGAATGTCCACATGAAATACGTGCCCTTAAAATTATTACAAATCTTTAAGTGGTACCTATGGATTTTACAAACTTCTGGCATGTCAAGCTGACAGGTCAAAAGTTTTTATTAGTGTGGGGCCAAAAGCTGAGACCTGCATCATCTGCTTGGTAAAAAGAAAGTGCAAAATTGTCCTGCTAAATGTTGTACCCCTTTATTTATAACTGGCTTCTTACTTTTCTTTTGAGATAAAAGTCAATTAGACTTTTTGTAAATCCATGCATATCACACTCATTTTTCAAAGTAAAGCCAGGTAGAAACTAAGCCAAAAAGTACTCACTACTATGGGTCTTAACACTTGGACTACCACTGATTCAAGCTTAGTTTGTCACTATAACACTATAAATTTGAAAGATCATTTCCCATTAAAGTGAATCACAAACCTTATTAATATTATATAATCCTTAATTAACCTGGAACTTCAATTAACCTTTCATTTTCCAGTTGATGCACAAGGAAAAAAAAAGAAAAAATGTAAGAGGTGTAGAAAGCCAGTGGAAGAATAAGTGCCACTTTATGAAGAAGTAATGGTGGGCTGATCAAACTAAATATGTTCATTGACCTACAAAAGACTGTGTATGATTTGGTGAGTTTATCTTGTTGCTACCATAGGTAGTGGTGCCCAAAGAAGAGCTGAGGCCAGAGGAGGTCAGGAACCTAACCAACTAATTGCTAAATAACCAGGATCAGCACTGGGCTACAGGAGCTGGTAGGATAAAAAAGCATCTGATGGGTGGGTATACAGCCCCCTGTAGATGGTAGGTATATATGTCCCCTGTAGGCAGACATACAGTCCCCTGTATGGAGTTAAGTATAAAATTGAAGCCGGAAATTTATGTACACTATATAAAAAGACACATATGCATGTTTTTCTCACTATCTGACATGAAATCAGAATAAACCTTACCCGTTTAAGTAAATTGGAATTACCAAAATTATTTATGTTGTTCAAATGCTAGAATAATGAGAGAGATAATTTTTACGGCATTTTTAATACTTTCTGCAAAGCCAAAAGTTTACATACATTTCATTAGTATTTGGTGGCATTGCTCTTAAACTGTATGATTTGGGTCAAACATTTTGGATATCCTTTCACAAGCGTCTCACAATAGTTGGTAGGAATCTTGGCCTATTCCTCCTGACAGAACTGGTGAAACTGAGCCATGTTTGTAGGTCGCCGTGCTCGCACCTGCCTTTTCAGCTTTGTCCATAAATTTTCAATAGGATTGAGATCAGGGCTTTGTGAAGGCCACTTAAAACTTTGACTTGGTTATCCTTAAGCCACTTTGTAACCAGTTTGACAGTATGCTATGGGTCATTATCCATTTAGAAGACCCATTTCCACCCAAGCTTTAACTTCCTGTCTGGTGTCTTGAGATGTTGCTTCAGTATTGTCACATAATCTACTTTCCTTATGATGCCATCTATTTTATTAAGTGCACCAGTCCCTCCTGCAGCAAAACAACCCCACAACATGATGCTGCCACCCCCGTGTTTCACAGTTTGGATGGTGTTCTTAGAATTCCAATTTTCTCCATTTTAAATCCAAACATAACGATGGTCATTATAGCCCAACAGTTCAAGTTTTACTTTCGTCAGACCACAGTACATGTCTCCAGAAATTTAGGTCTTTGTTTCTGTGTGCATTTGTAAACATTAATCTGGCTTTTATATGTTTCTTTTGGAGTAATGTGTTCTTCTTGGCATAGTAATCGTTTCACTGTGGATAATGACACAATCTTACTAGCTTCCACCAGCATCTTCACAAGGTCTCTTGCGTTGATATGAACATGTCAGACCAAAACACCTTCATCTGTGAGACAGAGAATCCGTCTCCTTCTTGAGAGTTATAATGGCTTGATATTCCCATCTTGTTTGTGCTTGCATATAATTGTTTGTACAGATGAATGGGGCACCTTCAGGTATCTGAAAATTACACCCAAGGATGAACCAGACTTGTGAAAGCCCACAGTTCTCTTCTTGATAACTTGGCTGATGTCTTTAGACTTTCCCATGATGTTACACACATACATTGACAGGTGTGTCTCTAAATGTTGCCAATAAATCTAAATAAAGCAGAAGATTCTAAAGACATGACATCATTATATGGGCCAAATTGTTTAAAGGCATAGTAACCCTAGTGTATGTAAACTTTTGACTTTGCAGAAAGTAAAAAAAAATGCCTTAAAAATTCTCTCTCTCATTATTCTGGCATTTGGCAAATATAAATAATTTTGTTTCACAACTGACCTTAAACGGGTAAGGTTTATTCTGATTTCATGTCAGATAGTGAAACAAACATGCATATGTGTCTTTTTATATAGTTTATGCAAACATTGGATTTCAACTGTATATAAGAATATATGCCCTCTGTAGCTAGTCATATAGCCCCTGTGACAGGTATATATACGCTCTGTAGGTAGATAGGTAGGTACACAGCCCCTTATAGGTATATATCCCCTTGTAGGTATACAGACACCTGTATGTATACAGCTCCCTGTAGGTATATATACAGCCCCCCTGTAGATAGGTAGGCATATAGTCCCTTGTAGGTATGTATACAGCCTCTTAAAAATAAATAGCTGTAAAACTCCCTGTAGGTATATAGCCCTCTGGAGGTATATATACAGCCCCTTGTAATTATATAGCCCCCTGTAGATAGGTATACAGTCCCCTTTAGGTATATACACAGCCCACTGTAGGTATTTATACATCCCCCTGTAGGTATATAGCCCCCTGTAGATAGACAAGTATTCAACCTGTTATAGATATTTTAACATATATAATATATATATATATATATATTATATATTATATATATATATATATATATATATTTATATACTCACCGGCCACTTTATTAGGTACACCTGTCCAACTGCTCGTTAACACTTAATTTCTAATCAGCCAATCACATGGGGGAAACTCAGTGCATTTAGGAGTAGACAAGATCAAGACAATCTCCTGCAGTTAAAACCCGAGCATCAGTATGGGGGAGAAAGGTGATTTGAGTCCCTTTGAACGTGGCATGGTTGTTGGTGCCAGAAGGTGGTCTGGGTATTTCAGAAACTGCTGATTTCCTGGGATTTTCACGCACAACCATCTCTAGGGTTTACAGAGAATGGTCCGAAAAAGAAAAAAAAATCCAGTGAGCGGGCCGTCCTGTGGGCGGAAATGCCTTGTTGATGCCAAAAGGTCCAAAGGAGAATGGGCGACTGGTTCGAGCTGGATAGAAAGGCAACAGTGACTCAAATTGCCACCGTTACAACCAAGGTAGGCAGAAGAGATCTCTGAACGCACAGTACGGCGAACTTTGAGGGCAGATGGGCTTCAGCAGCAAAAGACCACACCGGGTGCCACTCCTTTCAGCTAAGGAACAGGAAAACTGAGGCTCCAATTTGCCCGAGCTCTCGAAATTGGACAGTAGAAGATTGGAAAAAACGTTGCCTGGTCTGATGAGTCTCGATTTCTGCTGCGACATTCGGATGGTAGGGTCAGGAATTTTGGCGGGCAACAACATGAAAGCATGGATCCTCCTGCCTTGTATCAACGGTTCAGGCTGGTGGTGGTGGTGTCATGGTGTGGGGAATATTTTCTTGGCACTCTTTGGGCCCCTTTGGGACCAATTGAGCTCGTTGCAACCACCCTTTTTTGAATCTAGCCACGAAAAATTTGAGGCAGTTCTGAAGGCAAAAGGGGGTCCAACCAGTTACTAGCATGGTGTACCTAATAAAGTGGCCGGTGAGTGTATATGGTCAGTGTAGGTATATAGCCCCCTGTCGTTATACAGCCTGCTGTAGATATATATACAATTCCCTGAAGGTACAAACTTAGCCCCCTGTAGGTATATATAGAGCCCCCTGTAGGTACATATACAGCTCCCTGTAGGTATACACCCCCTGTAGGTATATACGACCCCTGTAGGTAGATAGATCTGTATGTATGCCCTATATAGATATATATACCCCTACATAAAAATTTATCCCAAAAAACAATGGTACCTATACATTTTTTCTCCTTCCACTCACAGGAAACGTATTTTGGTTTCCTAATACATTATATGGTACATCAAGGAGCACCATTAAAATGCAGCTTATACTGCAAAAAAAAAATAAACCTTTTTATGGCTATGATGATTTAAAAATAAAAAGCTCTGCTATTTGGAAGACGCAGATGAAATTAACAAAATAAAAAAATGTATCTGGAATTGGTTAAACCCTCACAAATCATTACCCAAGTTTATCAATAAACCAGGAGTTCCATCAATTTGCATATATGTATTTAGTCTATACATGTTCTCTACTAAATCATAATCTTCCATCAACCTAAATTACCCTTTATTTTACCACCATCCCGAGATTAATAAATCCTTAAGTAACCCCACTTGGCTGACCTTCTGTATCATTACTGTATCCTGAGGATCGGGATTAATTCCATCACCAGTAAATTGTTCCAATTTCTACATTTATGCTTTCAACAATATTTTAGAAAATCCACCCGCTAGAACTCCACTTAGCTAATAAAAGTATTACAAGACCTACACTGGATTACTATTTTCATCTATCACCCAAAATGGAGGATCACAATGGAATGTCTGGTATCACCAAGTTATGCAAACTTTTTTTAAGTCTCAGTTCAAAGACCATCATAAAATTAACTCAAAAACTCCTACTCCTAAATTTCCTACTAGAGAAACAACTGTTACGAGTAGTGCCACAGCCCGCGATCCGGGCGAACTCGTGCCCCTACATGGCTTCCTCTCTCACCGGACCGCGTTCCTGCTTCTGCTCCCGGCCGATGCGCGCTTTCCTACTCCTTAAGGCGCGCGCGCACGGGCCGGCTCTGTCAAATTTGAAGGGCCAGCGCGCCGCTAATTGGGAACGTCTGCCACTGACCCTATATTAAGGCTCCACCTCTTCTTGGTCCTTGCCGATTCCATAGTGCCTGTACCTATGTGAGGAAGCCTTCTAGAATTCCAGTTAGCCTTCTCCGTGTACCAGTTCCATTTACGCACGTCCTTTGACCATGAATCTTCGCTGATTGCCCTGACCTTCTGGCCTGTCCCCGACTACGAGTTCGCCTGCCGTTTCTGTACCGCTTCGCACCTCGGCTACCGCCGCAGGTACGTCACATCAGGGGTAGCGACCTGGTGGAATCCCGCCGCAGCAAGTCCATCCTGTTTTGCGGCAGGCTCTGGTGAAAACCGGGACCCACTTAGACTCCGCTCCCTGGTGTGGCCCGTACCATCGTCTGTGGTGGCCCAGTGGATCCACTACTCCCAGTCATCACAACATCATTGTATTGTTCGTACATAGTAATGATATTTTACTCATTTTAGAGGGGGAAAACAACTCAGCAAAGGTATTCTGTATTTTACTAATATGTAATCAACACTCATGACAGAAACATAGTTTATACATGTACTTAAAAAAAAGTAAATATAAATAGACATCATGTATTTTGACTCTTCAAAGGCATAAACAACGTATATAAATAGATATGGCCTTAATGATTTTGGCTTGACTCAATCATTGAACTATCTGGCATCCATCTAAAGGAAGGAGAACCATGTTGTACTTGGCTCTCATCTATTTACAGCTGCTTTAGTAGTAACAGGCATGGCATAGCTTTTCTAGAACTTAATACTAAAGTCAAGAGATCTCTTGGGTGATCATTTTTACACCTAGGTCTGTAACCAAGACAAAGGGCCATCCTCTACATCTAGAACAGTGGTTCTTAACCGGGGTTTTATCGAACCCTATGGGTTCAGTGAGTCGGTCTCAGGGGTTCGGCAGAGCCTCCGCCACGGAGGTCAAGACACACCCGACTCATTATGTAAATTCATGATGACACGCCCCGTTTGGCCATCACTTGCTGCAGATGATCACGTTACATTAATTGGCCAATCAGTGCTGCGCGGAATTTAGTGTGCTCAGTAGTTACTGTGTGACTGTCGTAGTCGTACGTTGTGTGGTTTCTTTCTTAATATTTTAATCCATACTAAATATGTTGAGCAAACATGAAAGTGGTCGGACGAATATGTACAATATGGATTCACATGTATCACGGAACGTGATGGGAGTCAGCATCCTAGCTGCATGATTTGCAATGCTAAGTTGAGCAATTCTAGTCTCGCACCAGCAAAACTGAAGGAACACTTCTTGAAGCTCCATGGAGATGGGGAATACAAGAACACATCGCTTGCTGAATTCAAGGTGAAAAGAGCCAGATTCGATGAAAGGACCACTTTGCCTGCTCTTGGATTTGTACCCGTGAACAAACCGATCCTCACCGCATCGTACGAAGTTGCTTACCTGATCGCAAAGCAGGACAAGCCACACACCATCGGTGAAACACTCATGAAACCAGCAGTATTAAAGATGCCGAATCTGATACTTGGAACAGTGGCCGAAGGTAAATTATCCCAAATTCCTCTTTCAAATGACACCATCAGAGACAGAATAGAGTGCATGACTAAAGACATCTTGGCTCAAGTAGTCGCAGATCTAATTTCAAGTCCGGCAAAATTCAGCCTTCAACTCGATGAGACCACAGACGCTTCTAATCTAAACCAGCTTGCTGTTTTCATGCACTATGTGAAAGACAACATGATAAAAGAAGAGTTTTTTATTTTGTAAGCCTCTTACAACAATAACTAAGGCAGCCGATGTGAAGAAGCTTGTGGATGACTTCCTCAGAGACAACATTCTTTCATGGGATATGGTTTCTGCAGTTTGTACAGACGGAGCTCTAGTCATGCTGGGAAGAAAGTCTGGTTTTGGTGCGCTAGTAAAAGCCGATGCACCACACATCATTGTATTCTGCACAGGCATGCGTTGGCAACAAAAACCTTGCCTCCAAAAATGGCAGAAGTATTAAAAACTGTAGTAGAATGTGTGAACTATGTGCGAAATAGTGCTCTGAGGCACCGCATCTTTAGTGAGCTGTGTAAAGAAATGGGCTCTGAATTCGAGGTACACCTGTACCATTCTAATGTTTGGTGGTTATACCGGGGACAGATGCTGAATCGTGTTTCTGCCATGCGTGTGGAATTAGCCCTGTTTTTGCAAGAGCACCAACATTGTCATGCAGATTGCTTAAAAAATCCTGAGTTCATTCTCATTTTAGCGTACATGGCTGATATATTCACAGCTCTAAATCATCTCAATCAGCAGATGCAGGGTGGTGGAGTCAATATCATAGAAGCAGAAGAAAACCTGAAGGCTTTTTTAAAAAAAACTACCGTATTGAAACGACGAACAGAGAACAATAACTTTGCAAACTTTCCCCTTCTGGACGACTGTGTAAGTAAGATCGAAGATGTGTCTGCAATCGGAGACATTTCTGTATCCATGGAACTGAAGCAAACAATTGCCACGCACTTAGATGAGCTTGCAAAGTCTCTTGACGGATATTTCCCTACAAGAGAGTCTTATCCAGCATGGGTGAGACAGCCGTTCACGTTTGCTGTTGAGACAGCAGATATCAATTATGAATACCTCGACGGAATCATTGAAATTCAGCAGAGCCAGGTTCATCAGCAACTCTTCAGAACAACAACAATCTCAACGTTTTGGTGGCGACAGTTGGAAAAGTACTCAATTATTTCTAAGAAAGCCCTGGAATTTTTTATACCATTTGTTAAAACTAGTGATGAGCGATTACGTCGACTATCGTCATCGGGTCCATGGTCGATATCGTCAATTATCAAGACGATTTCCGATAGTCGATGACCATTAAAGTCTATGGGAGAGGAACAACACCTTCATTCTTACACCCAAACAGGGCTGGAGAAGCTGGAATTAACATCCACAACAATCAAATGGATACGTGCTACATCTTAGGCAACACACTTAGGTTATAAAAGCCACAGAAAAAAGTCACACACCATTCACTATCCCTGTCTTGTACCACAGCATGACCTTTAAACTTGCATGACCCACAAATTAAAAAGTGCCAGAAGGCAGTATGATTTGAACCATCATTTTACTTGAACTGGACATTGAATATCCCTGTCCTGGAACGTAGCATGAGCCCTAAACCTGCATGACCTCAGATTAAAAAGTGCCGGAAAAAGGAGTCTTTCAACCACCATTTTAATTGAACTGGACATTGACTATCCCTGTCCTGGAACGCAGCATGAGCCCCAAACCTGCATGACCCCAGATTAAAAAGTGCCGGAAAAAGGAGTCTTTCAACCACCATTTTAGTTTCACTGGACACTGACTACACGCTGGACCACAACATGCAGGTTGTATTAACCACTGAAGGACAGATTGGCGACGCTGTTCGTTACTGAGATTCACAGGGCCCTGAACCAGCGATGACAGGCCTGACGGTTCTGCACCGACGATCCGCTGGCATGCGTGTTGTCGCCAGCACTGGAAGGAGCACTTTCTCTCGTACCTCTACCACCATGTCCTACACCCCTCTTTGCTCGCTTACCATCTGCATTTTGCTCCATGTTCAGAAAGATAAAAATTTAAGAAGGTATGGAAGAGTTTTTGACAGTCTCTTATTAGAAGACGGCAAATCACAGCTATTCTTAAATCCCTCTAATTTCCTACAGCCAACTAGGATTAGAAACTGAAATGTTTCTAGCGAATACCTGTGAAATGCGGTCTGGTGAAGAACCGTAAGACAAAATCAACAGTGTTCTTCCTTCAGTCCCAGGATTTACAACTGCCCAGTAGGACAGGAATTGATAGTTTTTCAACAAACTATCATACAAGTTGCGCTATCTAACGCCAAACTGAGATTCAACAGCGCAATAAAACTATTCAAAGTTACACGGATGAGAAATTGTGTTTTTTTGCAGCAATGACAAATAAGAACAGTTGCTAGAAAATTTTTCTATCAGAATTGTCGTACAATGTGGCTATTTGAAAAAAAACTAGGGCCGCACCATGTGCAATACAGCTATTTAAAAATTATACAGATAACAAACGGTGGTTTTTGCACGAAAGAAATACACCAACAGTAACTACAAAATTTCTGTATTCAAATTTAAGTACAAGGTGGCTCTATGAACAAAACTAGGCCGCACCAAAGTAAAAAAAACACCTATTTGAAATGTAAACAGATAATTATAGGTGTTTTTTGCACCTATAAATACACCTGCGGTGACTAGAAAAGTTCTGTATCCTATTGTGAGTACAAAGTGGGTCTTTGAACAAAGCTGGGCTGCGCCAAAGTGAAAAACACGGAATTAAATTGTGTACTGTTAATAATAGGTGGTTTTTGCACCTATGAAATACACCTGCAATTACTAGCAAATTTCTTTATGGTAATATCCGTACAAGATGGGTCTTTTAACAAAAATGGCCTGCGCCAAAGTGAACAAAACCTAATTAAATTGTGTACGGATAATAAAACGTGTTTTTTGCACCTATAAATACACCTGCGGTGACTAGAAAAGTTCTGTATCCTATTGTGAGTACAAAGTGGGTCTTTGAACAAAGCTGGGCTGCGCCAAAGTGAAAAACACGGAATTAAATTGTGTACTGTTAATAATAGGTGGTTTTTGCACTTATGAAATACACCTGCAATTACTAGCAAATTTCTGTATGGTAATATCTGTACAAGATGGGTCTGTTAACAAAAATGGCCTGCGCCAAAGTGAACAAAACCTAATTAAATAGTGTACGGATAATAAAACGTGGTTTTTGTACCTATAAATACACCTGCGGTGACTAGAAAAGTTCTGTATCCTATTGTAAGAACAAAGTGGGTCTTTGAACAAAACTGGGCTGCGCCAAAGTGGAAAAAAAAAACCTAATTAAATTGTGTACAGGTAATAAAATACACCTGTATACACCTGTATCAAATACACCTACAGTAACTAGAAAAGATCTGTATCCTAATATAAGTACAGGCTGCACAAAATACAAGCTAATATTTCACCAAAAACTGGCCAAAAACTCTTAATAAAAACCCATTTCAATGCAGGGTCAAAGCAGAGTCTGGGCTGCACAATATCCGATCTCCTTTCAAAAGCTTGCCTGCCTGCCAGCCTGCCTGTCTGTGTTCGCCCACACCCCCCCGGTTCCCCCTCCCCCGCAGCTGTACAGCGCTAGATGCTTCTTTAAAATTCTCATCCTAAGTAACTAAAAACTGAAATTCTCTAATCTACCTAAGTTCTAATGTTCACAGCTAAAAGCATAGTTGTCTGTGTGAACAAAGAGAACAGTTTCGCTGAGCTGTATTAAGAGAGACCGAGCACACGTCCTGCTCTTATGATACACAGACACACATTAGACTGTCTAATAACGGGGTATGTCCCAAAGGATTGGCGCATAGCAAATGTGGTGCCAATATTCAATAAGGGGTCAAAAAGTGATCCAGGAAACTAAAGGCCAGTAAGCTTAACCTCTGTTGTAGGTAAAATGTTTGAAGTTTTCTCAGAGATGCTATCCTGGAGTATTTCACTGAAAAATAAATGTATAACGCCCGTTCCAGCATGGGTTTTCATGAAGGATCGGTCCTGTCAGACTAATCTCATCACTTCTATGAGGAAGTCAGTGCTAGACTGGATCGGGGTGAGGCACTGGATGTCATATATCTAATTTTTCTAATGCATTTGATACGGTGCAACATAAACGTTTGTTAAATAATTTGAGAATGCTTGGACTGGGGAAAAATGTGTTCAAGTGGGTAAGTAACTGGCTCACTGATAGAAAACAAAGGGTAGTAATTAACGGTACATACTCAGACTGGATCGCTGTTACTAGTGGGGTAAACCCCAAGGGCATATTGGGCCCTATCCTCTTTAACATTTTCATTAATGATCTTACACAGGGGAAAACACAGTAGAATATCGATCTTTGCAGACGATACAAGCTTTTGTAAAGTTATCAACACAATAGAGGATAATATGTTATTACAAAGGGATCTGGATAAGTTGGAGGCCGGGCAGGGAAATGGCAGATGAGTGTTTAACACTGAAAAAATGCAAGGTTATACACATGGGGAAGAGAAATCCATTACATGATTACATGTTAAATGGAAAAACATTGGGTAAAAGTGACATGGAGAAGGACTTGGGATCCTGGTGGACGGTAAACTTAATTGTAGCAGCCTGTGTCAGCAAGCAGCAAGCCAAAGCAAATAGGATCATGGGTGCATTAACAAGGGCATAGAATGGAACATGATGTGAACATTATTCTCCCATTTTTATACAGTCATGGTTAGACCACAATGGAATATTGTGTACAGTTTTTGGCACCAGTGCACAGGAAAAAGACATTGTAGAGTTGTAACAGGTAACAAAGGCGGGCAACAAAATAATAAAAGGACTGGGTGACTACAGTACACAGAAAGATGGCAAGGATTAGGGTTATTTAGTTTAGAGAAAGAAGGCTTCGGGGGGACATAATAAATATGTTTAAATTACATCAAAGGTCAATATAGAGATCTCTCCAGATTTATTTATACACAGGGCTGTATCTAGAACAAGGGTGTGGGAGGCATCTTTTAGTCTGAGGAACGAAAAGTTTCTACATAAACTTAGAAAGGGATTCTTTACTGTAAGATGCAGTGAGACTATGGAATTTCTCTGCCAGTGGGACTGGTCATGGTGAAATTCAATAACCGAGTTCATAAAAGGATTTTTTTGGATGGCATTTCTGGAGCGTAATAATGTAAAACAAGTTATAGTGACTGGTTCAGGAGAGGGGTCATTGGTCCAGGGGATTTTTCTGAGTTGCAGATTGGAGTCAGGAAAGGAATTTTTCCCTAAAATGAGGACAATTGTCTTTTTACCTCATTGGGGTTTTTGCCTTCCTCTGGATCAACACCTAGGCAACGGACTGAACTTAGATGGACGACTGGTCTTTTTTTAGCCTTTCAAACTATGAACTATGAAACTATGAAAAAAATGGGCATGCACAAAATAGCTGATAAAAATATTCCTCTGAATTGCTACAAGGGAGGTACAGGAAGTCTTGAACAGGATGTAGGTTACCCAGACAGGTATCGTCAATGTCAGTTCACTAAAATGGTGTTTGAAGACTCCTTTTTCAGGCATTTTTAAATCTGTGGATCATGCAGGTTTGGGGATCATTGCTGTGCCCAGGAGACAGATAAGTTCAATGTTTCCAGTTCAACTAAAATATGTGGTTTCAAAAGACTCCCTTATTCCGGAACTTCTTTTAAATCTGGGGTAAGACAGGTGTAATGGTCATACTGTGGTACAGAACAGGTTATCAGTCAATGTTCCAGTTAAACTAAATGGTGGTTTGAAAGACTCCTTTTTTCAAGGGCATTTTTAAATCTGTGGGTCTTGCAGGTTTTGGGCTCATGCTGTTGCCCAGGACAGATATAGTCAATTTCCAGTTCAACTAAAATGGTGGTTCAAAGACTCATTTTTCCGGCACTTTTTTAATATGGGGGTCAGATAGGTTTAAGGGTCATGCTGCATTCCAGGACAGGGATAAGTCAATGTCAGTTCAAGTAAAATGGTATTGGTTCAGAATAATCTGCTTCTGGCACTTTTTAATTTGTGGGTCATGACAGGGTTTTATGGGTCTTGCCTGTGGTACAAGACAGGGATAAGTTGGGGGAAAATGGCTGTGAAGAAATTTTTTTTTCTGTGACTTTTATAACCTAAGTGTGTTGTATAAGATGTAGCACGCATCCATTTGACTGTTGTGGATTTGTTAATTCCAGCTTCTCAGCCTGTTTTGGGTGTAAGGAATAAAGGTGTTGTTCCTCTCCATACACTTTAATGGTCATCAGGCCGATAATCTATTATCGACTATCGGAAATCGTCTTGATAATTGACGATGTAGACTATCGACCCGATGACGATAGTCGACTTAATCGCTCAACACTAAAGACAAAGGATGAGTACAACCCCAAGAACACCGTCAAAACCATGAAGCATGAGAGTGAAAACATCATACTTTGGGAGTGCTTTCCTGCAAAGGGGATAGGATGACAGAGCCATATTGAAGGGAGGATAGATGGGGCCATGTATCACAATATTTTGGACATCAACCTCCTTCCCTCAGTAAGAGCATTGGAGATGGGTTGTGACTGGGTCTTCCAGAAGGACAATGACCCAAAATACATAGCCAGGGCCACTAGGGAATGGCTCTGTAAGAAGCATTTCAAGGTCCTGGAGTGGCCTAGACATTTTTCAGACCTGAACCCATTTAAAATCCTTGCATGGAGCTGAGACTCAAGTAGCCTAGTGACAGCCTTGAAACCTGAAATATGTGGAGAAGATCTTTATGAAGAAGAGAGTCAAAATTCGTGCCCGTAGTGTGTGAAAACTGGGTCATGAATTACAGGAAACACCTGACCTTTATAATTGAAAACAAAGGTTTCTGTACTAAATATTAAGTTCTATTTTTCTACTGTACCAAGGGCGACATGTCTGAATTCGCCACGTCGGGGGCACCATTTTTCCGCCAGTTTCGGCTAAAATTTGCGCCTGATTTATGTCGGCGCTGGGGCGTGCTATACTAATATGTAAAGTCCGCCGCGCCTCGCCAGTGATTGAGGCGCCAGTGCGGGGCCTTGGAACAGTGAGGGACTGCGCCTAAGATTCGCGTCCGCAGGAGGTAGTGCGCTCATCATGCCGGGAGGAAAGGTCCACTGCGCCTCGTTATGTGTGTGAGGCGCAGTGCGGGGACTGAGGCGATAGTGCGGGGCGTGCACTAAGATTCGCGATCCGAGGGAGGTGCGCTTATACATGCGGGGAAAGTTCCCTGCGCCTCACCAGTGTGTGAGCGCTGTGCGGGACTTGGCGCTGTGCGGCGGGACTGCGCGAAACATGTATTTCCGTTCGAAAGGACAGGTGGAAGACACAGCGAGGAAAGAAATCATTAAAGAAGTCGTGCGGGAGTATGAATCAAAAATCACTTTATAAAGGCGGAAAACATTCTCAGAAAAAGAGCGGAAACCTCAAAAATAAAAAAAATACATTTAAAAAAAATCACTTTACAAAATTCTAGGAAACGGCGGCAATTATTATGAATTAGGATACTGAAATTGCCGGGAAAATACAGTAATTCAAATTCTGAAATAGCTTTCTCTTTGGTCGGCAGAAACGGCAATCAGAATAAGAGCGACAGTGACCATTAACACCTATGGAGGAACTATTGACCAATTCAGAATCAGGCGGGCAGTTCAAAACATAACAGGTTAAAAAATGCAGAAAGAGCTGATTGGCTGAGTAGCGGGGCTTGGTATATCGGCCAATCAGAATAGGAGCGGACAGGGACCACATTATAAACTAAGGAGAAGCTTGGACAATCAAAATCAAAGGCGGGGACAGTTTCAAAATAAAAGAAAAATGCAGAAAATAGCTGATTGGCTGAGCTAGCGGGGGCCTTGGCTATCCCAGCCAATTCAGAGCACGAGCTACTTGTCCCATAGTAGTCTATGGAAAGATCGGCGCAATGCAATCTCGGCTCTCAGCGCCGTGCGGCATGGAGTATGATAAATAAAACACTTTTATTAGTTGTAAAATATTATCTGAAAAAGAGCTCAAACCTTCTATAAACATAATCAATTAAATCCCTACAAAACGCGTTTGTCGCGAGACCTTGCGCTACCATAAGATTGCATTAGAGAGAATTGCCGGGAAATACAGTAATTCAAATTTGTTTAAGCTCTTCTGATTGGTCGGCACTAAACACAAAGCCAATCAGGAAAAGGAGCGGACAGTGGCCATTATATCCTATGGAGGAGTATTGACCTATCAAATTTGGAGCGACAGGGGAACCATGTATAAACCTAAGGAGAAGCTTGGACCAATCAGAATCAAAGGCGGGACAGTTCAAAATACAGTAAAAATGCAGAATACAACTGTACATGGCCGAAATCAAATGATAAGAGTACAGAAGTTGTACCGATGTGTATATAAAATGAACAATAATATTGGGGTAAGAAAAAAAATTAATTCAATAAATCAAATTTGCTTTATTTCTTTATTTTTGTTCACCCATACTATTGATCTGTGGCTAACGAAAATAAAGAAAATAAACATGATTTTATTGAAATTCATTTTTTTTTTTTCTTTACGCCAATATTATTGTTCATTTTATATACAATCGGTAAAGTCTGTACTCTTATCTTGATTTCGGCCATGTTACTGTTGTATTCCCGATTGCATTAGAAAACCCATAGGAGCGTCGCTCGCTCTCCCATTGGTCCAAATATCATGCGCCTCTTTTAAGTTAGCCAATCACAGGTGCTCGCTCGGAATTTCTTTTCCCCATAGAAACTCTGTTGATGAAAGTAGCTCACGCTTGATTGGCTAAGGCTGGCGAGCCCCCGCTTGCTCAACCAATTGCTCTTTTCTGCATTTTTACTGTATTTGGAACTGTCCCACCTTTGATATGATTGGTAATATTTCTCCATAGGTTAGAATGGGTCCCTTGTCTCTCTATTCTTGATTGGTCAATACTCCTCCATTAGGTATAATGGGCCACTTGTCGCTCTATTTCCTGATTGGTCGGCATAAACCAGCAATCAGAGAGCTAAAACAATTTGAATTAATTTATTTCCCGGCAATTGTCTATAGTTGCAATTCCTTATGTAGCGCCTGTCATCTCGGCTACAAATAAGTTGTTAGGGATTTAAATGATTTATTTTTTTAGAAGGTTTCAGCGCTTTATTGATAATGTTTAAAACCTTATTTTAAAAATGAATTTTTTATTCATACTCCTTACCGCTCGGAGCCAGAGCGCGAGATTGCATGAGATCCGATCTCTCATAGACTACTATGGAGAAGTAGCTCGCGCTCTGATTGGCTGGGTAAGCCAAGGCCCCCGCTAGCTCAACCATAAGCTCTTTATCTGCTCATTTTTACTGTCTTTTGAACTGTCCGCCTTGATTTTGATTGGTTCAAACTTCTCATAGGCTATAATGGGTCCCTGTAGCTCCTATTCTGATTGGCCAGGATTTGCCCCCCAAGCCTCCGCTCTGCTCAACCAACAGCTTCTTTCTCTTGCATTTGTTACTGTATTTTGAAATGTCCCGCCTTTTGATTCTGATTGGTCAATAGTTCTCCATAGGTTTAATGGTTCACTTGTCGCTCTTTTTGATTGGCCGGTTTCTGGCCGACCAATGAGAATAGCTTTCTGAATTTTGGTATTACTGTATTTTGGCAATTTCCAATATCAATATTTCTTGATGTTGCTCGGTTCTTGATTTTTGGAAATGTTTTTTTTATGTACTTTTTTTTTTTTGAGGTTTGAGAGCTCTTTTTGAGAATGTTTTCCGCCTTTTATAGGGCGATTTTTTTTTCTTCATACTCCTTGCTGCAGGAGTAGCGCCGAGATTTACTGTTGCGATCTTCTATGTTTCCTTGCATGTTCGTTCTCGATTCACTTCGACTCGCCGGAGCAATTTGACCAAAATAAACTAGGTTGACTGTCGGAGCTGCGAGAGCTGCAATGCGCCACACTTTTGCTGACTCGCGATCGTTAACATGCCTCGGAGTTTTGAGCTGCGCCACGGTCCTTGCCCGGAACGCAACCCTCACCATTACCCTCGGGGGCAGCTGAAAAATGAGGCGACGCTGCGCCTTAACACCGCATCCTGCGTTTCGACAGGGGGATTCAGGCCAGGAGGCGCAGGATATGCCAAAAAACAGGCGAAAAGCCCGATTATACATGTCGCCCCAAATGCTTATTTCATGCAATGTGATTTTCTGGATTTTCTTTCAGATTCTGTCTCTCACAGTTGTAGTGTACCTGCAATAATGACAGACCTCTCCTTTCTTTGTAGGTTTGTAAACTTGCAAAATCGCCAGTGTATCAAATACTTCTTTTCCCCACTGTATTTGCTATCATATGGGCTGGTTCTTGTTTTTTGTTTTTTTATTTGTCTTTAAATAATGATGGGCTGGTATATATGTTTTTGGGACTTTATTGATTCTCTTTCCTGACATTATGGATCTCTAAGGGCGACATGTCCCAACACGCCAACGCCAGTTGTAAATGGACTGTTGTACACCAAAACTAGGCGCATTACACGCCGGGAACGACACTTTGTAATGCGCCTAAAATATGGCACTGAGGACAGGAGTCTCGAAATGCGCCTATTGAGGTGCCGTTAATATGTTAAGCGCCCCGAACTCGCAGGCATTGAAGCCTCAATTGACCTATAACTACCAATGATATGCTATGTGCTGAGTGTTGAGCAATGCACCCTTTTTTGATGCAATGCGCCTTTTTTTGATGCAATGCGCCCTTTTTTGATGCAATGCCCTTTTTTGATACAATGCCCCTTTTTTTGATAGAATGCCCCCTTTTCTGATACAATGCCCTTTTTTGATATAATGCCCTCTTTTTTGATACAATGCGCCCTTTTTTGATACGATGAGCCATTTTAGGTGCATTAAGTAATCTATGCAAGGTATACCTGACAACAATTTTTAGAAAGTATCGGACTTTCAGGCGCACTTTACACTGAATTAATGCGCCTAAAACTGGCATAGATATGCCACTTTTTGGACATGTTGCCCTAATTCTATACTATAGTATAGGGTACATGTTCTTTACTACTCTCTATTTACCTCATAGTTCTTTTTGTTCATGCTGCTTCAAATAACATTTTGAATATAAAGAAATAGGATGTATTGCTCAGAAATCTTAATATATCACTATAGGTATAAAAATAATGGCCATACCTTGTCCAGGTATACTGTTATACAGAGCACATATAATCCTATGATACAGAACCAAGCAATATCGCCATAGAAAGCCTGAATGATTCTGCTGAAATGATGTAATAAAAAGTCAAAATAATATCACACATTCAGTGAGAAATAATGTCGTCAAAATATAACTGTGATACAGAGCCAAACTGATATGGTTATATAGGGCTCACATAATAAGGTCACTCAGAACCCAGCTAATACTAATATAGACTGCAAGTGAAGTAACTTTCATCAACGTCACAACCTCCCATAGAAAGTAATTGTTATGACTTGGTCACTGATCAACTCTTCTGATGGCCCATAAGTACTGTATCCAAAAACGTAGTTCTTAGCCTTGGAAACAACTAGATACTCTCTAACAGGAGGAGTCCCTCCATAATGGAACAGCTCAGTTGGAAATCAAATAAGATAAGCTTTGAAGGAAAGAAGAAAAACTGCTTGTTTTTTTAAGACTTCTCCTGAGGTGCTCCTTTTCTTTAGAATGCTCTCCACAGTTGGAAAAATCATCCACTAGGATACAAAACCTACCTCTTCAAGTATGGTATGTCTTCCACAAATCATTACTAGCATATTATACTTCTTGTCTCCCTCTTTTTTTCCTAAATCTACCTGTAGCGAGTGGCCCCGCCCCCGGCCCCCGGGGCTGCAGGCGCACCCGTGCGCCCTCTTTCCGGGTCCCCCCCCGGGACGGGAAGGCCGCTCCCCCGGGGGGGGTGGGGGCGCACTCTTTTAAAACCACTCGCCAAAACCGTTTTTCCTGCTCCTTCGCATCTCTGCGGGCCGGGACGTCCGTTCTTGAAATTTTTAAAGGCCAGCGCACCGGAAATTGTAATTGCCGGGTGCCCCTATATTTTGGGTTGGGTTTTCCAGGGGATTTTCCTTGCGGGATCTATGTTGCCCCTCCTTTAAGAAAGCTTTCCCTAAGTGTCTTCTGCCGGGGCCGTGCACCCCCCTCCTGCTATTTCTCGACTTGTCTCTGTCCCTCCCTTGACCTTTGCTCCCCCAGCCTATGGTTCTCCCCTCCGATTCTGTCCTCGCGCACCCGCTGCCCCGTCCCCGCAACCCGCCCTCGGGGGGTACGACCTGCTAAATCCCGCCGCGCAATCCACCCGGGCTTTGCGCGGGCTCTGGTGAAAACCGGGACCTACTAGACCCGCTCCCTGGCCGGTTGTTGCCACCGCTTGCAGTGGTCCAGTGGATCCCCTATCCCGGACGTTACAGTTAGATCCAGCCATGGATCCCGCCAAGGTGCGCCTGCCAAGTCTTGCGGATCTTACGACCATTGCTTACGATCAGCAGTCGCAGCAGATCACGCAATAGGCACAGCAATTGGGTCAGCTCTCCGCCATGATGCGACAACTCTTGGCGTCCAAGCAGGCAGCAACCGTCTTCTTCCCCGGGTGGTTCCATCTCCCCCTGCCGCCCCCGCTGGAAACCATGGGCCCGAAGCTTCGTCTACCATTACCCTCCAAGTTCGACGGGGATCCGAAGCTTTGCAGAGGTTTCATTACCCAGTGCTGCATGCACGTGGAGCTGATGGCGGACCAGTTCCCCACGGAACTTGCTATCCGGAAAGGCCCTGGCCTGGACGACCCCCCTCTGGGATCGGAACGACCCTGTGACAGTAGACCTACAGGCCTTCCTCACTGATTTCCGCAGCGTTTTCCGGGGAGCCAGCGCGTGCGTCTTCTGCCGAGACGGCGCTCCTGAACCTTCGTCAGGGAGACTCCCCTGTAGGGGACTATGCGGTCCAGTTCTGCACCCTTGCTTCTGAGCTATCCTGGAATGACGCCGCTCTCTGCGCCACATTCAAGAACGGTCTGTCTTGCAGGGTTAAGGACGCCCTTGCAGCTAGAGATCTTCCATCATTCTCTGGGGCGAACTATCCACCTAGCCACCCGCATAGATGTGGGGTTCAAGGAGAGACGGATTAGCGCGCCAGGGACGGGATTTGGGCACGACCTCGGCCGAATACCTCGTCGGCTCCTGTGTTCCAGAGGTCTCCCGCTGCCGCTCCCGCAGGGGGCCCCCACACCCAGGAACCCATGCAGGTAGATCGGCTCACTTGTCGGATCAAGAGCTGTCCCGAAGTCGGGCGGAAAATCTTTGCCTCTACTGCACCAGTCTGGACCATCTCCGTAGAAGCTGTCCGCAGCGTCCCCAGCGCTCGGGAAAAGCTCGCACCTAAGAGTCGTAGGAGAGGCGACCCTAGGTGCTAATTCTCCATCCCCCACGATTAATGTTGCCAGTGGAGGGAAACAACGGATGCTGGTCTAACCGTCCGGGTCTCTGCCTTTCTGGACTCCGGCTTTAGCCAGGAACTTTATTCATGCCTCCTTGGTGTCCCGTAACCCGCTTGCCAGTGATCAGCCTGGAGAAGCCCCTGCTTATCTCTTCCGTCAAAGGGGAGCTCCTTAGAGACTCCATACAGTACGTAACCCGGCCAGTGTCTCTCCGTGTAGGGGTCTTACACAAAGGGGAGGATCTCCTTTCAAACGCCCCTGCTTTGGCCCCCTTTGGGGGCTATTTAAAAATTTTTTTTTTTTTTTAAAAATGGGTTGCATTGGGGCAATGCCAGGATCTTGTTGGTGGTCCACGCCCGTCCCCACCTCCTCTCCACAGTCGTCTTTAAAAGCCCCTGCGGGGCCGCCAGCGATCCCGGACCTGAGGACTATTCCGGAGAAACAGGTGGACCCCCCCCCCCGCCCCATCGGCCGTTGATGCCCGATTGACCCTTCCCCCCGGAACCCCCCCCCACTTCCCCCGGGGGGAAGGGTTACCCCTGGCGGGCCGGTCTAGGCCATGTCGGCCTATAAACGGGAAAATTTACTGAAAGGCTTTTTCCCCAAATCCCCCTTCGGGCCGTTGCCGGGTTCTTTTTTGTACAGAAAAAAAAGAGGCTCACTTTCCATGATTGTTTTACAGAGGGCTAAACAAAAATCACGGTGAAGAATCGCTATCCCCCTCCCCGCTGATTTGAGCTCTTGACCAACCCCCGGGAGAAAAGGTTTTCCCCCCATTTGGACCTAAGGGGGGCCTACAACCTTATCATAATTTGAGTGAGGGCATTTTGATTTTGTGATGCCCTTGGGCTTCAATGCTTTTTTTTTAAAATTTGTAAATGACATCTTCAGGGACCTTTTACATTGGTTAGTATATTAATGAATCCGATTTTCTCTTCCAGCACAAATTAGGGGTACGGGTTTTGCCAGGTTCTACGACGTTTGCGTAACAACCACGTTTTGCCAAGTTGGAGAAGTGTGGGTTTCCCCACCAGGCCAGTTCCCTTCCCTGGGGTACTTTTGTCCAATGGGGGTTAAGATGGACCCAAAAACTCCCTGCGACCCACATTGGCCCCCGACCTGTGGCCCTTCAGGCTATAAAATTTTTTTCCCCTGGGGTTCACCAACTACTACCGGCAATTCTTTCCCCCATTTCTCTACTTTGGTGGTCCCCATCGTGGCTCTCACTAGGAAAAGAAGCCCGAAAAGTTAGCCTTGGGGCAGCCGGAAAACATTCTTTAGTTAAAGACGTTTTTGCCTCAGCCCTTTTTGGTCCCCCAAATTTGGGAAACCCTTCCTCTAGGGTGGTGCCTCTTCTGTGGGAGCGGGGGCGTTCTTCACAAAAGGGCCCCCAAGGGAAAAGACATCATTCGTTTCTTTTTTTAAACCCTTAGAAGACGCCTTCACGGCCCAAAAGATTCCCCAGTACCCCCTAGCCCGCGTTTAAAATCCTCGAAAGGCCCGGGGGTCCCCCTCTTTTTTTCCCTTTTGTTTTCAAGATTCACTTCCAAACCGGGCCGAAAAAACGTCAAGGCGGATCCCCTCTCCCCCGTGCTTTGACGTTACCGGAGAAACCGTGCTCAGCACCATTGTCCTGAAGGGCTGGTCCAACTGGCCCCTGTGGTTCCGTATGTTCCCCCCGGGAAAAACCTATTTTCGTCCCCGCCTCAAGAGGGGCATAGTTCTTTCGGCCCGGCCCCCTGGGAAGGAAGTCCCACCCCCTATCTCTGGCCTACTGGGGCCGGCCAACTCTGCCCCTGGATGTTAAGGTTTTTTGCCCTCTTTGTGCCACGGTGCCTGGAACATGGCCCCAAGCCAACCCCCCGGGTCTTTGCCCTCTCCCCTTTCCGATTCCCCCCCCAGGGGAACCAAAAGGGATGACTTCATCCAGATTTTCCTTCCCCCTCGGGGAATCTGTCTTTGGGGGGCCCCCGACCGATTTAAAAGATGCCCCAATTTGTCCCACTTCCGGGTCTCCCCCCTCTCCCCAAGGGGGCGGGTATTTTTTCCCATCACTTTTTTTCCCCTGCAGAGTTACCCTCGCACATCGGCCCGTCGGGGGCGTTCAATTTGTCCCCCCATATTTTGGATGCCTTGTGTTCTGTTTAAACCAAGTCAAGTTGGCTTTTCTCTCCCTATCACCCCCCAGACAAATGGACAAGTGGAGAAGTAATCAATCTTGGGGGGAATACCGGTCATTTCGTATCGTCCCCAGGACAAGGGTCGAGCTGCTTCCAGGGGTAGTTCTCCTACAATCATGGGGATCTGATTACGGGTTTTTCCCATTCTTTGGGGACTACGGGTCACCCACCCTTCCCCCCCCCGGTACGGCTTCCGGGGTTTCCCCCATGGGATAACCAAATTGGGATATCTAGGCCATTTGGCGGGAGCCCACCTTGCTGCCCCGAGTTTTGGCCCCGCATGAACCCCCGGGCCGACAAGGGGGGGTTTCCCCTCCAACGTTCCTTGCAGGGGGCGGTTTTGCTTTCTTCCAAAATTTACGCCCCCAAGATCCCCCGCTATAAGTTGGTCCGCGGTTTCTGGGGCCTTTTAAGTACTCCCCCAGCGAATCCGGGTCCCAAATCTGATACCCCCCCTCTTGGATTCCCCAAAGCCTTCCCCCGTCCCCTTTAAAAACCCCCCGGCTTTAACGGTTTTTCCCCAGGGAGGGTCTCCGTCCCCGGTGGTAAGTCCTCTGAGTGTTTTAAGTAAAGGACTCTTGGCCATAAGACCATCAGGGGTAAAAGGTTCTTCCTTTTTGATTGGGGAAAGGGGTTCGGTCCCCAGGAGAGGGCCCGGGAACCAAGGGAATTCTTTTAACCAGGTCTTGTTTTCAGGTCCCCCGGCCTAAAAAGAGAGGGAACATAAAGGGGAGGGTTTTGTAGCGAGTGGGCCCCCGCTCCGGCCCGTGGGTTTTTAACCACCCGGCCGCTAAACATGGGGCCCCCCCTGCTCCCCTGGCTGCGGGGCGGGGTTGGGGCGCACTCGTTCAAAAAACCCTCACCTAACCCGTTCCCCGCCCGTCCCCGCTCCTCCCCCGGGCGGGGGATGCCCCTTCCCAGGGCCTTGCCCCCCTCGTTCTTGTAAATCTAGGCCAGCACACCAGTAATTGGCTAATTGCCAGGGGCGCGCCCCCATTATTGGGTTTGGGTTTTGGGACTTCCTTGTGGGTCTATTTGCCCCGTGCCCTTAGAGAAAAATTTTCCCAAGTGTCTTTTGCCTTGCCCTGTACCCGACCTCCCCGTACTTTTCTCGCTCCCCGAATTCCCGCCGCCTGTGCCTTCCCGTCTGCCCCATCCCGGTTTCCCCTCCCCCTTCCCCTTGATTTGACCTCGCTGCACCTTTGGGGCCCCCCGGTCGCCGTGCAAACCTGAAAAACAATGGGGGGGTTTATCTGTGGATCAAGGAATAATCAAACAAATGGGTGACTGTATTTCATCTTTTTTTCTTAATAATGTGTATATAAAGGTGGGGGGGGTTTCCCCCAAAATGAGGTTTTCCCCGGCATTTTTTTGGGGCTTGTTTGTTTTTTTTTCACTGCCTTTTTCTACCAATTTCTTTCAGTTATTTACAGTTTTGAAAGGGGCTAAAAGTAGTAAAAATTATTTTTTGAAGTCTTGTGGATTCAAAAAAACCAAATTGATTACCCCCTGCAACACCTTTCAAAACAGGATAACTGAAAGAAGCTTAATGGTAAAGACAGTCTAATTGCTGTGCTTTACTGCAAGTGAAAAAAATGCACCAAAAATGCCACAAAACCAGTGTGAAAGCACCTTAGAGACAACGGTTGTCAGTGGCCAAGTTTAGCCATAGCTCTAATACGGGAACTTCAACCACTAAGATGGTATGTTCATTGTGATGGAGCTGTTAGATGGCCTCAAACATCCTGATCACTCCCATCACAGTGCGTTTCAGTGGTTGAAGTCAGGGACCTAAGAAAGGTCCCCCCAATCTGGATATTTCTCCTGTTATTTTTAAACAGACTAGATACCACAGTACTACAGTATTTTGTACGAGCAATCAAGGGAGACTAAAAATGACTGTAAAAATTAAAAATAAAAATTTAAAAAATTTGATTCAAAATGTCCAAAAAAGCCCCAATTAAACAAAAAATTTTTGGAAAACAGTAAACAATGTTGAACTATTTTTTTTGGTCCTAACCCTCAGAAAACATTTAATAAAAAATGATCAAAAAGTCATGTGCCCCAAAATGGTACCAATAAAAATTACAGTCTACACAAAATGGCTTCATTTTTGCAGTAAACGACAGAAAAATCTGTTTTTTTTTTAAAAATAAAAAAAAAATAAAAAAATTACAAAAAAAAAAATTAATTTGGTATTGCTGGAATTGTACTGAACTGCAAAATAAAGTAAAATATGTCATTTGCACAGCATGGTAAACACCAAAAAACTAAAACCCAACAAAAATGGCAGATTTCATCCCAGAAAATATATGGGTTTTTTTTAAAATACAATATATTGTACATTAAATATAAAAATTTAGAAAGAGCTCATCCTGCAAAAAAACAGACAATCCTATGTGAACAGATTAACATTAGGGGCGACAAATGTGGCAAAAGGGATAAGTCGACCTAAATTTTTCGATGTATGGCACGTCGAGTGAATATGTTTGCCGCATTGTGTGCCTTGCCCAACACTTTGTAATGCGGCAAAGATGTGTGGGCATTCTGTGGGTGTCGCACCACATTCATACTATTAGACACATTTATGAATGTGGCTTGGTAAAACTGGGTGCATTACTGCTCGAACAGGCAGGTCTATTTCAATGAGGTCTGCCTGAGCTTTAGGAGTCACAATGGAACTAGATTTTCCATTAGTGCAAAAAATGTCCCTTATTTCTCAACTTATACCAGTAAAATAATAAAAAGTAATTTATTATAAATTATCAAATAAATTAATATATAATTTAATAAATGTATAATAAAATTATATAAATTTCGCAATAATTATATCATATAACATAAAAGAAGATCCCAAAAAGATAAAATTATCTGCTATAAAATGTATTTAAAATTTATATAATCTAAAATTAATTTAAAATTAAATAAGAAAAATTCATTAAACCAATACAGTATCTACCATAAATCGATTTCTCTATTGTTTATTTACGGAGTTAGTGTAGTATTATCAGTGATTACAATCACATCACAGCAGGACAGAAATAAAATAAAATGTGTAAGAATAGCCAATGTCAGTGAATACAAACTATGGTAAGGATCTTGCATGTTGCACCACAAGTTTCAGCAAGACCTGTGTTGTGTGGGCTATTACTATAATGGGCCAAAGTTCCACAACGCACCAAACACAAAAGTGGGGCCGCTCAAACCTTAGGCGCCACTTATGAGCGCACTTTCACCACTTCTGCATATTTAGGTGCATTTTACATGGGAAAAAACACACAAACTATTGAGCCGAGGCGCCAAGTTTCATACATGTCACCCTAGGTGGTAGAAAGTGGGCATAAAAATTAAAATATAAAGAACAAAAAATAGGGGGGTCTTTAAAAGGGGGTTCTTTGTAATTTTGTTTGAGAATACGTATTTTTTTTTTAACAAAACCTAGTTTCCTTTTTGATTGAAAGTTCACCGGGCTTTCTTTCCTTTAAAAGGGGTGTCTATCTAAAAGTTTCATAGGATACTAAATGAAATAATGCTGCTTTGCTCGTCACTTCCGGGTAAAGCTGTCTTAAAATTAGCATATGAATCATTTATCAACTTCCTTTTTATTATTTTATATCAAATTTACAAAATTATTTTACCGGGGACAGGGAGAAGCGCTGAGCTAATGTAAACATAATAATTACTGCTTTTTTCTGAATATCAGAGAACACAAAAGCTCTCACACTCTGGCCATGACCTTTGATGCCCCTCACTCCCGCTACAGAGAGAACAAACAGCAGGGAAAAAGGAGTACACGGGTTGTCACTTGGGGAACCTGAAGCCCTCAAAGGAATAAAACATTTTAGCTCCAAAAAAAAAAAAATAACAAAGCAATTTTTTTTGGGAAAAAACTTTTAATTTGTTTCCCTACTTTTTTAAAAGCTTTCTTTATTTTTGAGCAACCTCTTTAATTTCAACTGGATAAAGTGACTGTTAATTTTTGTCAGGGGACACTATTTCATACATATTACATTTTTCACTGCAAGACTTGTAAATCACCAGTCCTGTTTTTGACTATGAGACCTACTTTTAAAAATGACATCAGGTATTAAGTTATGAACAAAAAAATTATAGTATATGTGTACTGCACGCTATTCAAACTCTATGGGCTGCCAAAGTACAATGCTATCTGCACATATTTGGCTGCAGTTCCATTATAATAGGGTGGTATTTAATATTCATGATCGAGAAGGGACCCACTGATCAGACCCAAAATAATCACAAGGACCATTTTTGAAGGTGGGAAGGAAGCCACTTACCTTAAGAGGTGGAGAGGGGGGTACAATATAGGCTCATACTAATGCCATACGCCCATTTGACAGCTGAGCTCTACATGGAGAAGGCAGACACAGTTTATCACCATTGTACTCGAAATAAAAATTCTGGATAAAAAGTGAACTATCATTATGGAAAAACCTGTTTTAACAACTACTGGTTTATTAAGAATACTTACTGAAACTTAAGAGTTGCATCATAACTATTCATCTGCTATCCACAGGATACCAGATAATTGTCTGATTGGTGGGGATGACATCTTCCAAATCCACCAATGATCATGAGAATGGTGATCCCGAAACCTCTTGACTAGAATGGCGCCAAGCCTGTAGCCAATGGATAGGATATGAATGTTGTTTATGGTACAGCACCTTTAAATGGAATTTCCATACAAACATATCCTTGGATACAATACATAGAACATTAGCACCTTTAGAAAACTAATTTTTCTACAACAATGATGTATGGTGTAAACTATCATTGTGAAAATGGATTGAGTGGTTCCTATAAATAATATCTAAATAAGGAAAGATCAACAGGGAAGCTACAGAACTTTTGAACTCCTACCAGCAGCCCCGCAGTAGATTATTACGCTCCTACAGCAAAATGGATTGATTATGATAGCATTACATTACTGAATTTCTAGTTAAACAGTACTCTGGTTTCTAAAAAGTAAATTATATAAAGTAGAATAGTTCTAAAGATAATTTGAAATGTTTACATTATAGGTTCCACAAATACATTGTCATCGCCGATAAGTCAAAACTGTTTTGGCAATGTGGGAAATTACATATTAGGAATTAGGATGTACAGCGGTTTTTACCTAGTTTTTCTATTGTCACAGGCTCTTAGAGGTTTTTTTTTCACTACAAAGACTAGCTTTCAACATGTAGGGACAGGTAAATCAAGACTTTTTCTAAATGCATGGATCTTTTGAGCCAAATGTGTGAACCTGTTTAGGTCTAAAACTCACTTTTTACCCATAGTTACTAAGGGCAAAAGAGTGAGTTTTAGACCTAAACAGTAGTATTCCTTACTTCCTGCAAGGAATACTACTGTCTGGACAGTCTGGGTCTTGGGCTGTCTAATTAAGCCTAAGTGTGTTCGCCTCATAAATGGCCAGAACTGCAGACACACTCTCTCTCATCCTGGGAACAGGTCATCTGCTAAGAACCTGTGGGAGTAATTGCTTGTGGTATGGACATACTGTTACATTATGGTGACTGGTGTTAGGCCAGCACTGGGATAGAGAGGAATCTTTCTGTTTAGTTAGAGCCAGACAGGCATAGGATTTGCTTTGTTTTGTTTTGTTTTGTTTTTATGTACCACATGCTGACAATAGCATAACAAAGAAAATCAGATGTACCACTATATAAAATCAATCACGAAGATATAATAAAAAAGAAAAAAACCACACACGTGGAAGTAATCAGGGGACGAGAGGAGACAGACATGAGGTAAAATTGGTAATGTTCCGAAAAAAAAAAAAAAAAAAAATATATATATATATAAATATATATAAAGAGTAAAGTATATACTCTAATAATGGAACATAATGTCTTGTCTTTTATTAAGGCCGTGGGGAAAGCGGGTATTCAATTGTACTATCCACCACGCCTCTCGTGATAATAATTTTCTCCTGATATCTCCTACTCTTTTGAGATTATGAACAATTTCGATGCCATTGCATTGGAATGATTCAAGGTGGCCTGCATGGTATTCGGCAAAATGCCGTGATACCGTGATACTTATACTAGGTGCATTACTTGCAAGTATATGATCAATACCAAAAATTTCACAGCAACTTCTACAAAAAACAAACATAAAATTAAAACGTATATTAATTGCTGTACACGCAATGTAATTTATCTTATTACCTGCAGTATCCCCAGCCCAATATGTAGGCCAGACCTCCAATAGTTTTAAAAACGAGAATTCCCCGGCATAATCTGAACTCCAAAAGCGAGCCCACAATGTTCCAGGGTTTATAACGGCATTTTGCGATACCATGCGGGGCAACCTTGAATCTTTCCCCAAGCAATGGCATCGAAATTTGTTCAAATCTCAAAAGAGGGGAGTATCAGGAGATAATTATTATCAGAGAGCTGGTGATATAAAATTGAATCCCCGCTTTCCCCAGGGCCCTTTAAAAAAAGAAAGACTTGTGTTCCATTATTAGAGTATTATTTTTACTTTAAAAAATTATATTTATATATATATTTTCATAAAAAATATATATTTTTTTTTTTTTTTTTTTTTCGGAACATTACTAATTTTACCTATTCGTCTCCTCTGTCCCTGATTATTTCCCACGTGTGTTTTTTTTTTTTTTATTATATCTTCGTGTTTGTTTTTATATAGTGGACATCTGATTTTTTTTGTTATGCAATTTATGGCCTTTAAAAGGAAGTCTTTCCACTTGTCACACCATGATTTAAGGGAGGAGTCCCCCCGAAACGCGTGGGTGTGCAACACCACTGTTTTCTCTTTGAGATTTTTGGTTTTTAAATGGACCAATAAAGCACTTTTTTTTACTTTTGACAAAAAAGTTTGGACGGTGCGGGGGTTTACCCTTCCTTTCTGCTACATTGCTGCTTGTGGGGCAGCGCTCCAGAACCCCCATTTTCCCTGCAGCCCTTCATGGAGTATAGGTGAGCTGAAAATTACCTTTCTTTTTTCCCACATGCTGACAATAAAACTGGCTCCGGTCAGTTTTTAAACAAACATCTTTTGTCGTTTGGACTTCTGTGCCTGCTGAACTGTGCCCGTTTACCCAGGAGGCGACCAACCTACTACCTAATCCCTTACTATATATATACATATATGTGAACAAAGCCCTACAGTATATAACATGCATGTGGGTTCGGGGGTAAAAGAGGTTATAAGATAGAATCTAATATCCCAATGTTTCTGTGACAATGAATACAATATGGGTCACATAGATAAAGCAATATAGCAATCAAAAAAAAATCCCCGCAAATGCGGGTGGCCTCCAGGATCCAGCTCTATGACAGCTGGTTTCCCCCGCAATAGGCAAGATTGGAGCTAGCATTGGTTCTGACTGTTTAATCCCCTAGAGTGGCTTAAAAGCGACAAAACCCTCTAAGTGATCGATAAAGAGAGCGGGCTCCCTCAGTCTGATCAACAATACCTTGCACAATGCAATTACGAGGTGCCTATGGGTTCCATGTCAGCTCATTAGGCCCTACCACAGACAGGGTCTAATAGGCTGCCTGTCAAAGGCATAATGCATCGCAATACATTAATGTATTGCTATGTATTATGGAAGCAACTGCATAGTATAGTCCCATAGATGGACAAAAAAATAAAAAAGCTTAAGTATTTAAAAAATAGCAAAACACAAACCTCTGTTTCCCCAATTAAAATCTACAAAAAATGAAAAATAAAAATAGCTGCCAGAATTTTAGTTTTTCATCCTGATTCACAAAAATAGCTTAATACAACGTGCTCAGAACCTCTTATGAACAAAAAATCTAAAATCCTCAATTTACCCTGCAAATAAAAAGCCCTTATAAACCTTCATCCACAAAAAAAGTTTTGGCTCTAAAAACATTGTGACATAAAAAAAAACTTTTGTTTTTTAAGGCATTTTTAAGTGGCAAGCATGAGGCAGTTTGTAATATGAGTTGTTGTATCTTGTATAATGGATGTGTAGTTCCCATTTTTTCAGTTGGTGTTTATTGATTGCTTAAACATGTTGTGCAGGGGAAGAGAATTCATTTGAAATAAGGCCAAGCTGGGGTAAAAAGGAAGACAAATGTATACTTATCGACCTGTCCGCTGTCACACCTGCTCTGAAGCTCGCCCACATCCACTCCTTTTCATTCCCAAGTTCTGATTCTTACATACAAGAGAACCTGAAAGTAAAGTGGCGCGGATCATGGCGAGGTCCAGTCCATAGCTTTACATACCTTCCTGCTGCGCAATAATTGTACATCACAGACCGGGGAGGTGGCAAATGGCTGGCTTTTCTGGTCAGAGTGCTTTAGATGATGCCTTTGCTCCCCTTTTGCAGACATACAGTTTATGTGTCAATATACAGTAAATCTCTTGCCTTCGCCCCATCCTGATTAGCCTCCCACAGTTCTTAATGAAAATGAAGCCTAGGGATCTGGACCTCCTCACCCTTTTCTAGAAAGAGCCCTGGTTAATTTTTGAATAATCACCGGCATTCAGGGTTTTAACAAACTCAGCAATGGATTATGTGTAACTGGTCAGAGGAGCGTTGCACTTGATGGCCATGTATTTTTTTTTCATTCTATGTATGTTGGATTGAACATGAACAATTCCAAGAAGATTAGAATTAAAAGATAACATTTTCCTTTTTACTTCTCAATTCTTTGGGATCCTTTTCAATTTTATTTAATCCAATCACAGTATGTGCATTTAGGCTAAACAGATTACCAAACCTATATGCCATTAGTTGGTTGTCTATGCCTGCTATGCAAATAAAGACCTTGAGGGAAATTTACTGAACAAATTGTCCATCAATTATCTTAATTTATGCACTCCTTGAACTCGTCATAAGACTTCTTTGACAACATAAACCTGAAGGAAGATGCATACAAGAAGCAAATAACTTTACAGCCATGTAATGACCATAATAAAATCTGCTAAGATTGCATATTTTGCAGGCGCTGTTTGTGATCCTGTTTATTACAGGCATCATTTAATACTGTGATTTGTGCACTTCTGTTTTTTCCTAGCTTATTTGTCATGCTAAAAAAACAGCATGTCTGCAACATGCACAAAATGAATATTTGTGAAAAGGAATAAAGATCCTTCTTCTGCAGCATCTAATTAGGGATTAGTTTAATATTCATTGCAATAGCAGTGAGCATAATGTTTGCATCTGATATTCATGTGTCTGTCACATTTACTTCTGCAGGTATTCCATTTCTGGCGCAGGGAACAGCACAGATTACCCGTTCTTGCTTTTTTAGAAAAAAGGGAAAAGGGTGAAAAGGCATGTTAAATTGTTTGACTGAAGGGCTCAGCTGAAGCAATTGCTGATCTGCACCTCTCGCTGAGAGCTGAGATGAGGATTTTTTATCTGTTAGTTTTCTAAGTGAAAAAAAGTTTATCTGTACTTTGTGTATTTAAAATATATCATACAGATGATATTGCGGAATGTGGTCACAGATTATCAAGAGGGGAAACTGCTCAGTGATGGAAGTATCTAGTTTATTCAATGTGAACTTTCTTACATTAGATCTACCGTATTTTCATCTAAGACAAATACCTTAACCGATACTACACAGTATAAATACATTTAGATTCATAAAGCCTCATTTTCATTAGTCACTTTTAGGATGTACTGTAGGCCTGTACACACAGCTCTATTACTGCCCTATATGATCATTTAAATGTAAAGAAATTATTACATTTTTTTCTTACTACCCATAAATGTATAAAACATTTTATTATCAGTTTTATTTTCTAATTGTATATGTTTTATTTTATTTTTAGGATTTTGGGAGCAGCCATCTTTTCTAAGCTTCAAAGATCCTCTATACAGCAGACAACCAAACCTTCGACAGGAAACAACTGATTGACATTAATGGGCGACTGTTGTGGGCATGCTTTGTGACGTGTATAAGTCACTGTGCAAAAGCTGGGGGATAAAAGGACTTGATAAAATATCCCAAGGTGCTATCTGGTTTTATTGGTCTCCATCGTTATTACAAACCTATTACTATAGTACAGTAGCGCTATACTAGTATATTTATGTATATACTAGTAGACAGTCCGTTCCAGAACAGAAACTTTAATAGAAAAATCATCCACGCTGTAAATTAATGTACAGTGCTTAGATGTGGGTGCTGAAAGCAGCAAGTGCGTCCGGCCACAGGTTGGTGAAACAGAAATTACATGATACTGCTCAGTGCAGGACACAAGACATAGTGAGTTTATATGAGACAGCCTCTCTCTTCTGCTTGGTATTGCCCACATTCCTGCAGGGCGCTTCGATGTGGACACGGATGTGAGTGTAGCAGGGGACACTCTCTGATTCACTGGTGAGTGGATGGTGCAGCATCTTTCTCTTTCATCCTCCACCCCCCCCATGGGGATGGGAACAGTTCCTTACATATAAACAAAGGTTCAAGTCACTTCTATCAGTGACAATATAAAAGCTTTTTGGGAGGGCTCCCCAACTCCCGTCCTCAAGGCCCACCATCAGGGCATTTTTCTGGCTTTCCTTTGCATTACACAGGTGATTTAAAATTTTTTCAGGCATTTTGTGGGAGATCCTGAAAAAATGACCTGTTAGTGGGCCCTTTAGGACTGGTTGGGGAACACTGCCCTTT